>JAMKCH010034831.1:0-145984 GCA_023653785.1 Ophioderma brevispina
TGAAGCACAACAATCACTCTCGCTGTAGCCGCGTCGCCGTGTTGCCTGTAAAATCTGGAGCTCGCGCTTGACCCCAATTTTAAACAGGAGAGGTGGGGTCCAAACCCCCTTCCTTAGTTCCTCTGATAAAAATGAATCACTGGACCAGAACAACAATCATTCACGCTGTTGCGGCTGTCGCAGTGTTGCCTTTAAAATCTGAGCTTCGCGCTGTCGCCGCTTGCCCAATTTTAAACAGGAGGATGGAAGTGGGATAGGTCCCAAACCCCCTTCCTTGGTATTTTTGTACAAATTGACTCAACAGGCTAGAACAACAATCATTAGCGCTGTTGCGCTGTAGCCGCTGTTGCCTACAAAAAATCTGGAGCTTCGCGCTTGTCGCCGCATCGACTTTTTTAAAAGGTCCAATTTCGAGCTGTCGCGCTGCCAACTTTTCAGTAAAGGTTGAACTTCGCGCTGTCGGCCCGTTGCCCCATTTCTAAAACAGGTAGAGGTAGGGGGTCCAAACCCCTTCTTATGTCCTATGAATAAAATGAATCAATGGGACCAGAATTAACATCATTCACGCTGTTGCCGCTGTCGCCGCTGTTTTGCCTGTAAAATCTGGAGATTCGCGATGTCGACGACTGCCCAATTTTAAACAGGAGGAAGTGGGGGGAGGTCCAAACCCCTTCCTTAGTCGAACAAAATGACTCAACGGATAGAACAACAATCATTAGCGCTGTTGCCGCTGTCGCCGCGGTGGCCTACAAAAACCTGGAGCTTCGCGCGTCGCCGCATCCGACTTTTTTATAAGTCCAATTTCGCGCTGTCGCCGCTGCCAACTTTCATAAAGGTTGTTGAATTTCGCGCGTCGCCGTGCCCAATTCTTAAAAAACAGTGAGAGGTGGGGTCCAAACCCCCTTCTTAGTCCTTGATACAAAATGACTCAACGGGCTCATAACAACTCAAAACGATCACATTGGGGAACCTTCAAGGTGTTCAATTGGATCTCACCAAAGGTCGACACTTCATAAGTTGAAAGAAAAGACATGACTCATTCATGCTAAAACGTTGCAATATAAAAAATCATACCCGGTGTAATAATTCAGGTGCAATATTTTCGATGAGATAAAGGCCTGAACTGTCAGACGTAGAAGTTTGCGACAGTAATTGGGTTTTACCGCCACCGTCGAAACACTCGCGATAACACACCTCTTTTCAACAGCCATGTAGGCCTATATGTCATGCACTAACTGATTAGCACTCGCGCTGTCGCCGCTGCCTGAGTTTGTAAAAAAGGTGGAGCTTCGCGCTGTCGCTGTAGGTAGGGTAATTTTCTAAAGGTACTCCCATTTTTGATTAAATGATATTTTTTAGCACTTTGAATAAAACATTGCAAGTGTAAATACGTTAAAGTAAATAAATAAAAACCTTGATTAAAAAATGGAGTGACGCATGTATTTGTTAATAAAACACCAATCTCACTGTACGCCGATACAATGTCTTCATCAATTGAGTTCTACCGTCGTACCCTCCAGTCAATAATATCGATGACATGGACTATTCGGGTCAATTCCGTTATTGGTAACGTAGCCATGTATTATAGTGGCTTTCAATGACCCCAAAAATATCAAACAACAAGCACAAAAATAGAAATACGCTTTATCTGTAGCTGCCTTTAGGAAAAAAATGTTTTAACGCCATTACAACATGCTTGATACTGAACGTGTTATTGTAGCGTTATTTTGTTCCGAAAAGGTACCATGTTTACAGTTATTTCATCTATTAAGGGATCAACCATTCTTACTGAGGAATTGTTGCTCCCAAGAGATCTATATTACCTTTTCAGGCATCAACTTCTTGGAATTAAGTAATGAGGTGAAAAGGAAAACAGAACTCATATGTGTTTTAGAGCACTCATACAAACTTTATCGTGCCCTTATAAACTGTTGCCGCGTATGTCTACAAAAAAATACAAGTGGGTTGTTGAAAATGTACCATATGGAAACTGCATGTATTTTCTGGTGCAAAACTGTTGGGGCACTTAGACACTTAAACGCTTGCTCTGCTTCTGCGCAATCAATGTATATCGATTACGGAGTTGGCATGTATTATCAACATTGGTTGGTGGGGGGGCGGGAGTTGTGTATGACAGTGGAAATGTAACAAATAAACGAGGAGTGTTGCTCGTATGCATGGTTGGTCCCAAATGGAACTGTTAGTGGGGTTATGTCTTAAAGTTTCACGAATTTCTTTCCATTTCCATGTTTTAAACTTCTGAGGCAAAACTACGAAATGAGAACAAAATTTGTGGTAGTATCTCCTGAAGGTATTTTAGGCCTAATGTCAAGGTTCACCGGGGTTGTATTTCGGGAGGGAGGTGCCGGAAATGGAACTGATCAATAGCATACAAGCGATGATATTTGGCATATGGCACAAATTTGCATTGTCTTAAAATTGTGGACCATTTGGCAATTGAGAAAGTTTAGTCGGATTGATGCAATATGTCTATTTTTATAACAAAATGGAGAAATTTTTCGGAAAAGAGACAACTCTATATACCAAAATTAGCATTAAAAAGGATTATAATCAACTAAATAACATTGTGTCTTGTGACGTCGTAGTGATTCTTTCCGTAGCATTTAGTGTATAAACATGTGTGTCGCTTTGATTATGTGTTTCTATAGCATTGTGTTCTCTGCTATTATCTTGAATATAGATCCACAAACACCGTATTTGTTATTCAAACAGCGCTACATACAACCATGGTGGACACGACGCATGGTAATTTGTTAGTGTGATTTCACGGTTTGAAACAATGTATCTGAATGTATAATCAGTCAATGCGGATGAGTCCTCCACCAAAACTTCAATGAAATCAGAAAAAAAAAACTATCATATAAAAAATAGAGTCTTGTAATTATGCGGGGTTATCTTATACACTCTGCAGTTGATAGACCAATGCAACCTTAATAAGGATTTATGTAAAAACAACCGCTACATCTACAGCTTTTGTATATAACACATAATTATATCACTATAACTACAATACTACAGCAACTACTAATACCCACTAGAACACGACCACAAATGATACTAGGGGACTCCCACTTACAATTACTACACAACTCCTCTACACTTACCACAACACTGACCTCACAACTACTATATACTTTTTCACTTCATAGATCATATCAGAGGCTTCTTCTGTGGAAGAATTCCTGTCAAGTAGCGACAGGATTTGCTGGGGAACAACGATGGGGAAAGACGGACGCGGTTGGCAAATAAAAGAGATATGTAACGGATCTCGACAGAAGTCGAAGGAGATGATGGGGCTCTACTACAACTACTTTATAGTATTACACCGCATTGTAACAGCCTGCCGCAAAAAACACAAAGCGCTTTACAAAACATTTAACATAAAAAGATTCTGCAAATATTACCTCATTATACTTTACCGGCAATTTAATCTAAATAAGTCCATACGTGCAGTATAATGATTTCTGATCGAGGTGCCAGGTTGGTTTCTCGCATCGAAAAAATCTTGGGACTACTGAGGTAGAAATGAAATATCGATGATTTAATCCAATTATATATCCAGATAGTTGAAAACTGGAATATCGATAGGAGAAGAAACCAAAAATAATGGCGCATAATCAAGTTTAAATCAAATCAAAAGTTGAAAACTTTGGAATGGAGAACAATGTTCTAAGTTTAAGTTCCATCCGCATTATATTCGAAGTTTCTCGATTGAAAACTTGGAATATCGATTATTACATTGACGGATAGTCCAAGTGCTTCAATCGCGAAACTTGCGATCTTGATCGTGAAAACTTGGAATATCGGATAAAATTGCCGAATAGCCCTTAATATTTCCAATTCTAAATTGTAGAAAATGCTAGCCATATGCGTAGCAATGTGTGTGAGATTGTGTTTTGATCAATTAAACCCATTTGATTTCTGGAAATGATTGTTTTGTGCAAAAATACATTTAAGGTCAGTTTATGTTCGCAGACAGAGCCATTATGTAGGTCACTTACCGCGGTTTATAAGATACCCCCAGTACAATAAATATCGGACTTTGAAAATTAAATTGTAACATGTGCTAAAGCGCATTAAACGCTAGTAATATATGACAACCTGTCAAATGACTATGGCGAATATTCTAAACCGAAAGGGAAAATCATATAGCTAGATATATGAAAAAGTGCGTTAAACAGAGCAATTAAGGTGTTAATGAACACCCTGACATTACCACACGTTACATTAACATTTAAATCGAATCTATATATCTGATGTGTTTATATCGAATAATAATTTATATTAACTCTTTTTTAATAAGCCTATTCATATTATTATCTGATTAGAAGATTGATAGATATAT
Source organism: Ophioderma brevispina (assembly GCA_023653785.1). Lineage (NCBI taxonomy): Eukaryota > Metazoa > Echinodermata > Ophiuroidea > Amphilepidida > Ophiodermatidae > Ophioderma > Ophioderma brevispina. The sequence continues at coordinate 4,367 of JAMKCH010034831.1, forward strand.
AGAGAGGAAAAAGGGAAATAGAGAAACTATAAGTAGAAAAATCTGCTTGGGAGTTTGTATTTGCCCTCTTTAATATTAAAAGTTACTTTCGCCTTTTTCAAGTTGATGTCTGCGGACAATTAGGAAATAAAAATAGTATGGATAGTCATTCTCAATAAGTTTCTAATATAAGTCTATAATTGATAAAGCCGCAGTTTATAACGCATTATATTTACATTTTGATGAAGAATAAAGTGATAGTGATTAGGGGAAATTCTATGATGGAGGGAGTACCTCTCTCGCGCCATATTGTTCTTTTTCCGTAATAGAATAACTTGTTTCACTGTTCGTTTCCGCTAATGCTTATTTAGCTGTATCATCCAGGGACTTAGCAAACCAGGGACTGCAAGTAATAATATCATTTTCGCCGTTAAGGTTTTTTCTGGATATTGAGCCACCTCAAAGTTGGTTTCGGTGTTGTTTTATATATGGTCATAATTAATTTTTAAAATTCACAAGTGCTGAGAGTAATGATGGGTACTTGATACCTCGAGAAGGGACGATGATTTGTATGAGCGTTGATGCTCCATCCCGGCAACGAAATTCTGTCGAGGGTTAATTCAGAGTTGGCAACTATCCAAAACTATGAAATGGAAGGAAAGACAACACTTTCTTTTGATTAAGTGTCAAATTTGATTTGTAAACAGGCGCGCCAAGTTACCCTGTTTGAAATAATTTCTTCGAAGTAGGGATAGCAGTTAATTAATAGAAGAAGTTGAAGTTATCAGGATGGGAGGAGAGCTGTAGAGAAAGACATTTGCATTTGCCAAAACAGGATCTGAATGTTCTTGGTGTGGCACCTGTTAAAAATATTTATATAAAAAACAAAACACCTATTCTCTTTCGCGCAAATATGCCTGAGTAACGATTAGGTGATTACTACTAGTCTAATGGATTTGATGATCAAGGTTTATAGTATGATTGTTGTACCAATTAGACCTAAGTAAATGAGGGCCTTAAAAATATTACAGATTTGGATAGTCGCGTGGTGATATCATAGTTTGTAATCAGTTATCAAGTTCCATAAGGGAAGTCTGTTGATTTTAATGTCCATGATGTCAGAAATAATTGCCTTCCAAATTTAATCAGCTTATCAGTGGCGTAACGGGGCCTGCCCGCTATGAGACTGGGAAATTTTCCCTCTCAAGGGGGTCAAACAAAGGAACATTTTTCCCGGTTCAGAGGGCTAAAAAACGGCTGTTTAGCATGATTTTTGCAAAGTCTTTCCACGGCCAAAGTCGTCGGGGGGGGGGGGGGGGGGGAAACCCGCCCCATGTCCCCCCCCCCCAACCCGCATGTACGCCACTGATGTTATCCTAATCCCGGCATGCTTCTTATTGTTAAAGGTCTTTTAAAACCCATGCTACGGAACCGGTTGTGAAAGCGCAGATAGTCCGGCAGAATATTATGTCCGGCGGGCTTGGGTTCCTCTTGTGGGACAGGGTCCTTGGACCCTGTCCTAGGAAAATAGCCCTTAACCGCCCCCCCTGGACTATGAGAAGAATGCTATCCGGGACTCTGACCCTAGGTTAAGAGGTCCAATGGGACAACTGCACACCTGGGGAATGTACCCTTACTGCATCATGTTGTTTAGCGGTATTGTGTAAACGGACTATATCCCACCGGACTATGGTGCCTTTTACAGCAGTAAAAGTACTCAGTTGTCCCCCCCCCCCGCGATTCTATAGGTTATACACCACTAACCGGCTGCCGTAAGGATCAAATCTTGGGTGGATCTCTTTCTTGCATGGCATCTTGAAAAAAGGCTTAAAGTGTCTGAAATGCACTAGTTATATTAAGAAGTGATGTGAAATTGATGACATGCATGGTAGACTGGTATGTTTTCTCAAACTAAAGCGGCATTTGGACAGTGAATTTTGAGGGAAAATTACTCCGCGGTCATCAATGTTTACATCGATTTGCAAATTACTAGCTTTGGCGACTATAGAGAATCTTGGGTTGCCGGTCTGGACATCGTGCAAGTTTGGTGATTCGTAACGAAAAATTTTCTCTGGTCATAATATGTTCAAAATTGGTTATTTGTTGATTTCAGCTTTTACTTTGGGGTGATGTTGTATTGTTTTCCTCTGTGAGAGTTTTAAATGTGAAGAATCATGCTCAAAGTTGCCTGTTTTTCCCATAGGACTAATGTGTAATTAAGTGATGTGTTAGTGGTGGTTAACTATCGTCTATCTGTTACGCTCTTTAATCGCGAATGCAGCTATTCAAAGGAAGACAAATAGAATAAAACGAGAGGTGGTTGCAACCCCTTTCGTGGTGTGTTGTAACGGCAAGGTCCAGGACTGTCAAATTCTAATGAACAGTGATCGAATCCAATGAACAAGGTTCGAATCCTTCTGCTGGTGATTGTACCATTAATACTGGACATAATACCAGATACCATGGTCCACGGGACCATGATACCCAGTGTTAGTGTCAAATGGACATTAATATCAGATGCATGGTCCAAGGGACATGATACCCAGTGCTAGTTGTCACCGAAAAATTAATATCCATTATCAGGGTCCAAGGGGCCATGATACCCAGTGTTAGTGTTCCACTGGACATAATAATCATATAATGGTACAGGGGACCATGATTGCCCAGTGTAGTTGTCCACCTGAACATTAAAATATATCCATTATCAGTGTCCAGAGGACCATGCACCAGTGTTAGTTGTCCACTGGACATTAATATCCGTTACCATGGTCCAGGGGACCATGATGAAACCCAGTGTTAGTTGTCCACTGGACCTTAATATCAGCATTACCATGGTCCAGGGGACCATGGTACCCAGTGGTGGAGGTCCACTGGACTTTAATGTCCATCATCGTGGTCCATGGGAACATGATTACCGCAGTTTTTAGTTGTCCACAGGACATTAATATCCATTACCAGGGGACCATGATACACAGTTTTTGAAAGTCCACTGGACTAATGGCAGGAGGAAACATGATTCCTGTGCTAAATTATTATATGTAATGGGTAAAGTGGGGATAAGGAATATCAAAAAAACCGTTTATTATTTTACATAACTTCCCCGGTCTACAAAGGGGAATGCAGGCCCGTGACCAGGATGTTCTGGGGGAGGGATGGGCAATTTTGTCAAATTTGATTTCTCCAAAATGCGGCCTCCCTACCAAAAAAAAAAGATGGGGGGATTAGGGGGGGATTTAGCTTTGGCAAAAGTTGACCTTTTTACAAATGTTAAACTTTTTTCGACAAAGAAGCATAAAAAAACAGTTAATTTTGGCTCGATCCGCTCGCGAAATCTATTTTGGATGGTCCTCTTTCAATTTCGACTTTTTGCTGTATGTTGGGTTTTTTTTTGGAATGTGGAGGGGCGTCCGCCTCCTTCGCCACCCGCCCCACTGCTTACGGGCCTGGGGAATTTGATCGCTAGAAACCTCCGATTTTTCCTCGCTTAATAAAATAAAAGGATTTTTTATGACGTTGTGATATAATAGTATTACTACGTTGTGAGTTATGCGTTTGATGACTTGACAGAACTTTTACTGAAATTCGAATATTTGTATTTGACATTAGGTCTGAAAGGCAAATCAAAATGTCCACAATATCAGAAGTTTACAATTATAGTTCTATGTTAGAGCTTCCACTTACCGAGGGTAGGGGGGGGGGGGTTACCACCCCCTTCAAGGTTTTCCCCGGCTTGCTAAAACCCCCTTCTTTGGTGCAAATGTAACGTATTGTCATTGACATGGTCCGCTCTTTCATCCAAAAACAAAATCCACCGGGTGTGGGTAAGATAAGGGTGATCCCAAAATGATAGATAGGGGTGGCAAACCTCTCTTCGGAAGAGACGTACCAATTGATCTGTTAGAAGTTTTAATACATGGGCCATAACGATTCGCAGGCATGGATTCGCGGCAACAAAGAAGTGACGTAGGATGTTAACTGGTCTATACGTAAAAGAATTGTGTCCGAACCTGTCAAACTTAAAGAGAATGTACATGAGAAGAAGCGCCCTCAATTTTTTCGAACACAGGTTTTTTTTGCTATTTTGATGAATGTTTATCAATGTATTGATCAAACATGACCGTGAATAATCCGAAAAAGCCGTCTTTTGTATAATAATATCATGATTTAGTAATTGCTGTGTGCACGACAGACAGAAATTCGATAGCATGGTTTTCTAAAGGGACTATTCGGATAGCAGGCACGGCAAGTTTTCAAACAAGGTTTTCGGTTTGCTTGTCCTTCGTTGGCTTTGGGGGGGGTTGTCAATAAACTTCCGAAACGTTCTCGGAAAGGTTGTCTACAAAAGATCAAGTGCATTTGAGTGGAGAACCGGACATTTAACGGTTACGTCATGTAAGCGTCCCCAAAGTTTTTATCACTACATAAACAACGACGGAACGAACATCATGGTTTGGGGTGGGGGGGGTAAAAGTGCGTGGAAATGACCAAAATAGTCAGAAAATACCTAAAATTATTGCATTTTTAAAAGCCAACATTTCTTAGTTGGCCTAATTTTTTAACCATGGGCGCAAATTCCTCTTCCCTCCGTGTGCGCCGCCACTAGCCATAACATGATACAGAATGATAAGTCCATCTCGAACCAGCACACCCCATCTCTACTAGGACTGATAATCCTCCATATTTGGACCCAATTCCTAGGAAGTGATAGTCCCACCCCGGACTTGCATGTCCACTTGCCGGACTTGCAATCCTGGTAACTATAGTCCGACGGACTGTATTCTAGATTTGTACATCCCCCGGACTAAACCGAGACTTAGAATCTCGGACTTGAAGTACGGCGGACAATCCAAACTCTACTCCGGGTCGCGTTAGATATATCGCCCTACAAACATGGCATATCCCTGGGGGGGGGGTCACCCAAGTTGTTTTGGGTTGGGACGTTGCCTCCGAGAGTCTGGAAAGTAGGACCCATTCTAATACCAATTTTTGCCAAAGAGGGGACCCATAGCTCATACCAGAGATCCAATTGGACAATTTTAGACACAATTTGCCAATTTTGGGCATTTTAAGACAATTTGATGACATTTTGGCTTCAATTTAAGAAATTGGACTAATTTTCAAACAAAAAGTTTTAGAATTTTAGCTTCCAGATAAGAATTTGACTATTTGTTCAACATATTTGAGAAATTTTGAACACGACCCCATTGCTATACCAAATGGCATGAAAAACGGGGTCATTGCCTATAAACCAGAAAGGGCTGAAATGAGACGCGATGTCTGTGTGGCCGTCCCTGTATGGTCATTTTGGTTGAGACCCCCTTGGGGCATATTTCGTGTCTGGGGTGTAACACCATTATTATCAGATCATAATGATCATCATGATCATCAATGCGGGATCATCATGATTATGATCATCTTGATCTTGATCGGCAACTTACCGTCATCTTCATGGTCGTCATTGTCATCCGTCATCAATCGGCGTCGTGTTGATCCATCGTTGGTCATCGTCGTCATCACGCATCTTCTCTCGTCGTTGTCGTCGCGCATCAGCATCATCATCATCATCATCATCATCAGCATCATCATCATCATCATCATATCATTATCATTATCCATCATTATCATCATCATCATTCAGCATCATCATCATCATCATCATCATCGGCTCGTCACTTCATCATCGTCATCGGCATCGTCGTCATCGGTCCTCGTCGTCATCTTTGTCATCGTCATCGTCATCGTCGTCTTCCTCTTTATCTTCATCTCTATTTTCATCGTCTTCGCTTCTTTTTCATCATTTATGCTTATTTGCCTTAATTGACCACTAAACACAGGAAACATTGGAACAAGACACACACAAAGAACTTGTATATATATCTTATAGCCGTCTAAACTGGTGATTCTTTTTTATAGTCACATTTCAGTATAGCAAAGAGTTTTATTCTATATAGTACAAGACCCCGTCGAATGAACGATAACCCCGAGCTTGAACCCTGGCGGAACCTTAAGTGTATCCACTAAAAATTTGCACGCAATAGAACTCTGCGTTTAAGCACCACGACTCTATGCGATTTCTTCTTAAATGGTCGCTAATCACTGTTTTTATAATTTTTTTTTTTTTAAGGCTCAAACCTTTTTTTCTGCTCAAGCCTAAAACCGATCCAATTACTAACATGTTAGTGTGTCTACAGTCCCTTTGCCAGAACTAATCTTAATAAGTTTTTCTGTTTTGATCAAGAAATGCAAAATTTTAGCAGTAGAGTGCATTAAGTGAATCCAACATGGTGTCAAAGAACTGGAAGGGGCAGGAAATCCGTGCCGGTCCTCACCTGAAGGCACAGGCATATCGGACAGCAATGTCTATCAAGCGGCCCGCCCGTCGCCTGCAGAAAGCGGGCTAGTATAGGCTCATCAGAAAGACATCACTGTAGCGACACAACCGGCTTATGGAACAGGTGGTATGTCCTGCACCCCTCCCGAAATAAACACTTAGCATCATAGTAGGTTACTACGTTACGTTTTCTCCTCAGAGTCATCTCTTAACCCTACCTATCCTCCAGTTAAGTATTATTTTTAAGAAATGAAATTATGATCATTTTTTAGTGTAGTCTACGGTATTGATTACACCTGGGCACCTGGATACCTGACAAGAGAAAATACGATCATGAGATCGATAAGGAGTGGTGCGAGAGAATGAAACAGGAGAGATTGAGAGAGAGAGAGAGAGGAGACTCGAATAGAGATGTTTAATTGGTTGTAAGTTAGTGCTCATGCAGGGTTGTCAGAAATCACAGCAAATGAGTAAACGAATTTACATCACTCATTCTGGTCAATACACTTAATGCACTAAACATCCAGTCATTGACCTTATTCGTAAACATCTGTTGAAATCTTTTGGGAATTAAAAAAATTAACATCCTGTCAGTTCAATTATTTCAGCAAAATAAAATAACAATGCCACAACTATAAACAAAAATGAAGCCCACCAAATGACACCCGGCAAGGACTCGTAGAATTAAAACTGAAGCATTCATCCACAAGAAAGAATTCATCCGAAGTTGCAAGGCGTACGCTCGCAAAAACAACAATCACGTCCGCTAATTCAGGTAATTACCATACGACCGGGCCTCAAATATATACACTGTTATTACTAATCGATTGGCTGTGTCAGGGGAGATCTTTGTATTGAATAGGAGTGCCTATTTTTGGCATCTATCATCGCGTCGGTCTATCCAATTTTCAGATAGGCAATTAGATACTACAGCTATGTTTATCTTTTCAACAAACTCATCTTCCCAACAAGATGTGTCATTAATCATGATCATCGGAATTGGTAGAAAATATTACTGATAATCCTTTGTTCAATAGTCAATTAAGTTTCAGTTTAACTGTTTGGCTTCCCCTCCCAGTATACCCGCGTATGGTCATGTACATATACGTGCCCGGCTCAGGGTGTCCAATCCCGTGGTACAGATCTCAGTGTCAAGCTAGTGTGTAACTTCCACATCCAAGCCAGCGTGGGGCCTCCACAAAAGTGGGCATCAAAGCCGTGTAATTATCATCCAAATCGTCACCATCGTCATCACCATCGTCATCTTCATCTTCCTATTTGGCTTTATTTGAGCATTGAACACGTTGACATTGTGGGATAAGAGACAAAACAAAACATTGTAAATATGTCTTGTAACCGTCTACACTGTTTAGCTTCTTTATAGGCATACGAGCTGAACAATGTTTATTCTAAAACACGGTTAGCTACCTGTGGCTAAGTGTTTATTCTATTTCTTTGACCCTGCCGATAGAACTATACCCCAGCTTGAACCCTGGCGGCCCTTAAAGTGTAGTCCACCTTCAAATTTTTGGCACGCAATAGACTTACGCCACCCGCTAGCTCTATGGCGTCGTCTTAAAATGCTTGCTAAATCATTATTAAGCGACCTTTTTCTCAAGCCAACAAACCCAATATTCCAATTGTGTACAGCAGTTTCTACAGTGCATTGTCATCTGGACTCAATAAAAGTTTTGATCAGGAGCTTCACCTTCATCTTCTTCATCATCTTCATATTTAAAACTATCTCGTCTTCCTCCTTTCTTCTTGTTCCTTTTCTTCTTCTCTTCCTCGTGTTCTTTCTTCTTCAGCTTCTTTTTCCTCTCACCATCTTCTTTTCTTCTTGCGATCGCAAACTGAGGTAGTTTACGACGCCACAGCCAGGAGTCTTGTTGCTTCAAAGATTTGGGAGAAGCTCTTAGTCTAATTTGCTAGCTATAGCTTGAAATCGCATGATGTATGTTGGAGGGTTTACTTACTCGATTGGGCTTGAAAATCGCCTGCAAACCAAATCTGATATGATTTTGGTCCCCTTGCCACGGAAACCAATACCCCAGACAATCGAACTTACAGATTGGACATCATAAACAGCGGAGGATATTGGTGGAATAGTACCACATATTTGACACCGTGTTTAGGAGTTTCCGTCAGGAGCTGTTTTGCATTCTCATGAGAAGACTGGTATAGGCGCCATCAAGGCGACCATGGAACTCCAGCTTCATAGTCAAGAGAATTTGCTTTCCACGCAAGCTCTACAGCAAGCAAGCTTTGTAGACTTGGATTCCAAGTCCTTACAACGCAAAACTTTGGTAGACTTGGAAATGCCAGGCCAGTTTTCTAAATCCCAAACTTCACATGATGCTTTAAACCAAGCCAACTCTGAAACAAAGTTTTCGGTGCAAGGAAGACAAGTTGCTTGGGGACAACGCCAACGAAAATCAAACAAACTAATTTATTTATGGTTTACAAGAAAAATAAATCCACGTATTAATATCAATTTTATTAGTAGAACTTATTAACTAACAAAATGATATGGAGGTCGCCATTTTCAGCATTGGTGGTAGGGGTTACTTGGCGCTGTATCAATTATTATATTTGATGGGTATTCTGAATATCAATTGGTGTATTATGTTTGCTGGACTATTATCGTTCTGGTGGGCAGGTGGGCCTATTTTTCCATGTCCCAATTTCCCACCAGACCAAGTACAGGTAGTAAAAAAAAAGCGATAAACAAAGAATCTATCATGTCAATGAAATTCACTACCCAATCAAAAACAACAGCAATCATAATATGGAAGATATTATGAACTTTGTATTTACTAATAAACCTGAATTAATCACAGTTTACTGTTTCTAACTGATAGAGATTGTTTTAAAATAAAAATATATTAAAACAATTGGAAGCATAAACTATATTTAACTGACCTTTCGCCATTTTCGATTTCACCTTGTGTGGGATTGAGGCATTCGTTACATTTGCAATAAGAGAGTGCATTTAAGGGTTAATTAAAGGCACCCGGTTTTTCCAAATGAAAAATTGACAGAAAAGGCAAGAATACAGCAATTTTGAAGGATATATGAATCTCCATTTCAAATTGCGGGTGTGGTAAGACCCCAAAAAATTGTTTGATTGTCCTCATTCCGGACGAACCCTAATTTTGGAAATCAGGAAAAAGTTTTTTTCTTTTACTGTGCAAAAGAATCCCGACCCTAATTTTGACAAAAATTCCTAAGAAGTTTTTTTTTTCAATGTTAACTTTCTGAAACGTAAAAAAGATGATGTTTAAACAGTCTCTTAGCATGTTAAGTTGGGTTTCATAATGTACAAAGATGCATTTTGCGTAAAGAATTCCACTTGATTTTTAGTGTTTGATTAACTTATTAATACAAACAAAAAACATGTTTCAAATATAGTTTGGCTATTGACATTGAAAAAAAAAGTTTTTCCGACCGGACAGACCCAACTCTAAAAAAACTCTATGGACAATCAAAACAATTTTTTGGCTACGTGTCCTAACGAAGTAATAAACTAAAATAATTTTAAAATATCCGATTTGTTCTCATTAGGTTGCTTTCGGTCTTATTACTTGAAGAATGTCAGGAAATTTATATTGTTTCAGACATATAAAAATCTAAAGTTGTTGATTTCAGCAATCACCGGATTAACGACTTTTAATGAATACAAAAACACACAATGCTGCAGTGCTTTCTTCAAAACTATGGTAAATCTAGCTAGAATCTTCAAGTAGTGTATGATTTCAAAACAAGTTTCTGCTGAAGTTTTGTGGTCGAAAAATCCTGTTGATATTCTGTCAATAGAGTAAATAGATTACCAATATAAAAGAAAGGGGTCCGGACCTGTAACACAGGCCTGTATACACATGGGAACGGAGTGCCCATTTCTCTGTCGAAATGATGGGACAGACTCAACCCATCAAAATGTTGCTATAGGGGTAGCTACCACTTTCTACAGTGAGGTTGGTTACCTCCCGACATAAAATTAAAGCCGCTGTTGAAAGCGATATAGTCCGGGCGGAGCCACCGTCAGGGGCTCCATAGACGATAACGGAAAAAGGCGTGAAACTAAATGTTGAGTGAAGAGTCACCTGAATCGAGTGCTTACATTCTTTACCGTTGTAGCCGGGACTCTGAGTTACGGCGGACTATAATTTACTTCTACACCGGTGTGAAAGTATAATAGTCAGGCAGGTATCATAGTCCGGGCTTTTCATAGACGATAACGGAATCAAAGCGTGAAACTAATGTTGCGTGAAGAGTCACTGAACTGAATCGATTGTTCATTGGTCACCATGTTCCCGGGACTGGGACCCGGAGCACTATATCTCCTGCCACACCTGTATCCATTTATACACGTGGGTTTACATAGGAGTAACTGAGCGCCTTACTCAAGGGCGAAACACATTGGACACAACGGGGCTCGAACTTCCAACCTTTGCCATGTGGGTCGGGCGCTTTATCCACTAGAACACATGTGTCCCCAATTACAGACGGTATCAAAAAAAAATGGTACAATCAAAAAAAATTTGGTTAAATATGAATTTCAAAATAAGTCCAATCGTACTTGCATAATATTAAAGCAACAAAGACCAGGCTTTCCACTGTGTTTGTTTCATCTTATTTGCTGTTGTCAATCCAGAGATATATAGCCACGTTTACTGAGCACAAAGTCGAATGGAATTAGATATATTTTTTTAATTGCAACGGCGGATAGCATAATTAATTAGAGAGAGGTGTTTAAACTGAAAGCCGATTTCCGAATTCGCTTTCAGATAATCTCTTGGCGCTATCAATTTTCGAAAAGTTTGACTTGACTTCCGGTTCAACGAAGATTTCGCGTGAGCCTTATCTTCAATATGGCGCCCGACGCTAATTTTGGGTTGCTTTTGGCGGCCGTGATTAGCTTTTTCTGGGAAATTAGGACTAAATATGTCAAAACTAACGGCAAAAAATAAGCAAAAACGAAGAAAACGCCGAAGTCCGAATTCTGTGGAATGACCGCGCTACCTTCATGCTCAGTTGTTTAGAAAGCCCCAAACATTTGCATTGCTTGTTATAAGCTGGAATGCGCAGAGACGGTCACTTGTTCCGACATAGATATAAATCGATTACGTGGTTTCGTTTTACTGCAAAAAATTTTCGAATTCAATGGACTTATCGAATTCACTTCAAAAAGTAATAGCCCGTTTACACTAGGCAAAATTCGAAGTGAATTCGATTGGGTCCGTCATCGATTTCACTTTTTCCTGAAGTGTAACATGCGCATCGTAATCGATACGACTTCAAAAAGTCGAATTCGTAAGTTGATTTTTAGCAACTTACTTTTGAGTGAATTCTTATAAAGTTTCATTGAATCTTCGAATATTTTTGCAGTTTAAACGAAACAGGTAATCGATTTCATGTTTTCTGGTTGTACAAGTGACCTGCTCTCTGTGCATTTCCGGCTTATCACCAATAATGCAAGTGTGCTTCTAAACAACTAAGCATGAAGGTAGCACGGTCATTTCAAAGAATTCGGACTTTGGCGTTGTTGTCTTCGTTTTGTCTCTACTTTGCCGTTTGTTTTGATCATATTTAGGCCTAATTTCACTGACAGAAAAGCTAATAATCGGCAGCCGAGAGCAACCCAAATTAGCGGTGGCCCGCCATTTAAGATGCGCGAATCTTTCTTTGAACCGTGGAAGACCTTAATATTTCTAAGCGAATTCGAAACACTGTCAGTATAAACCCCCACACTCGAATTAATTTATGCTAATCCTCAGTCGTAATTCAAAAATAATATCGAATTTAATTGGAATTTTCTCTAGTTGTAAAACTTACTAATAAGTTGCTAAAAACTACGAATTCGACTTTTTGAATTCGTATCGATTAACGAACTGCGCGTGTACACTTCAGAAGTGAAATCGATGACGACCCAATCGAATTAACTTCGACTTTTGGCCCAGTGGTTACGGGGTATAATCATTTAATGCGATACCCAAAATCGATTTTGTGCCACCTGATTGATGATTGATTTATTATTTGGCATCATATTCAAATCAGAAATATAAAATATTACAAAATTGCACATTATCAATACAAAATATAAACAGTTAAAAATTACAAAGAAACCAATATTGAACGCCCAGGATACCCCATAAAGCCGGCTACTAACCAGCTTATTTCCAATGGGGTCCTCACAGTAAAACACATGGACGGAACAAAATACAAATACTGGCTTTACGTCTACATATATGGATAAAAAACATCAAAATATTTATAATTAAAAAGTACATGGGAACTTCTACACTGGCAGAAAGAGTACTGATACAAAGGAATAAAATAGATTGTTTATTTTCTCAAAAAAAAATTAAATAATCGAAAACTAAACTGGATGGGAAGTGTTGAAAAATAGTTATGATTAAAAGGAATTTAGTTTTGAATTACAGGATTTATTGGATTAAATCTATCGGCACACACACACATGAATATCCCCCAAACAAAACGCCCAGACGGCCCCCACGGCCACCGGAGCATTCCCCGCGAAAAAAAAAAAAATCCAGATCACTCCGACAAATGCTACGACCGCAAATACAACAATCATGGAAGCCGCCACCCCCTCCCGCACCACATCCACAACGCGCACGCAATACAGAAACAGAAGCCAGTGTGATATATTTCGCTGGCCTCCGTCCCGGTACTGCGCGCGGCGCTGCAAACACAGCACAGTGAACACATGATGGGCAAGCCCCACGACCGCCGTACAGCCGCGACCCCCGCCGGAACAACCCGGACCCTCCCCGCAAGGAACACCCAGCGACACGAAAACCACTGGCACGTCCCCTAGGACACCTCACCATACATCCCGACAATCTACGTCACAACTTCCTTTAAATCACAAATTGACTTTGCCTCATCAGCATGGCCTTGGCTTTGAGATGATTTTTGACTGAGGATTTTTAAACAAATTACTTTGGATGTTTTTGATGTTTTCAGGTAGAGAGTTCCATTTTTATGCATTATATAAAGGTAAGAGCCTTTGCCTTTCCTCTAGCGAAAAAATTATGGCTACTTCTCCTGGTATTGTAGCTGTTGGGAATTGGAAATTTTTGTGAAATTCTCACCATATAAGGAATCATTAGAGTTGGTTTATATATTTTGAAAACCATGAGTCAATCTCAAATACCACCCGAGTTTTAACATTTAAATAACCACTTTTAATGCATGGCAGAGTTGCTTCGCCCAGTTATGCCATGCTGTCTTAAAACCTCAAAACAAAAGATTGCAACTTTACAAGAGAAACAAAACACAGATTAAAGTCACAAAAGAAGTCTAGTTTTTACGACACAAGTTTTAAATAGCCAACATATCAGTTCAATGATAAATTCTTCTTTTCATAAATACTAAACAATACAAATATTTATTGCACGTCAATGAATGGAAATTTGAATCTTATTTCAAAAGTGGTACTGTTAAAATCCTGCCAGAAGGAATGTAATTGCCACAAAATAAACACTCCAAATCCAAAGAAATGGTTAAGATATGCACTATCTTTGTGCATTTACTAATTAAGTTGAGTCAATAAAAAATTTGAATTTGGAAGCAAAGTATCAAATGTTGGTAGGAATTTTGCGTTTTCATGATCTTCAAGACCATAAACTCCCCTACAGGTTGTTGAACGCCCGTCTGTACTCTCCATGGTTTCTCTTCTAACAAGAACGGTAAATGTCGAAATGTTTATTTCACTTTATCTTAAAGCCAAACTACTGACATACCTTTCACATTAAGTAACTTTTAGAGTTTTTTTATGAAGTTAATCCCTTTTACAGATTTCATAATCTGCTCAATTGTGAATAACTTATGTTTTAACAAATTCATTCACCGTTTTTACTCAACCAAAGTGGCACAAACTCGTTTGTGTCCGCAGTAAACTGATGTTATCTCTCGATTGAAAACAAGCCAAATGAAGATGAAACAAAAACTCCTGGAAAGCCTGGTATTTTCCTTTAATGTATATACACTACTACTTATTATATTGGAGATATAATTGAAAAAAATGGTTTTTGATTGTACCCTTTTTTTTGACAGCTGTATAATGGCCTCTTTCTTTTACATGTCTTTGTGAGACAGCAATGGTTACGATGCATATCAACGAAAGTGACAAGATATTTTCTTGTGTTTACTTAAGCGCACTGGCACATTTTTCACAAAATATGACTTTCTTCAAGTTTGCTCTCAAATGATAGTCTAGGCCATTGGAAGAACAGAGATCTATTTTACACATAAAATAACATCCCCCAAAACAGATAAGGGACATTGATATGAGGATAAGAGCATCCAGGTAAATTTGGTAGGCCAACTTTTAAGTTTTCCATAACTTTTAATCAACAAATGTGTATATTACATGAAATATTTTTGACCGTACTCAACTGATATTAAACCACAAAGGTTATAGACCTATCACAAACAGTGTGCATAGCGTGGGAAATGCATACGGCGTGCGGGTTCTTGTGTTTAAACGCAATTTTTCGTCGTCCTGCTTTTTTTTTTTTTAAAAAACAAAAATTTAACGTCGCCGGCGACGCTAATATAAAATCATTCCTGTTACCCATAAGGACAGCTGATTTGGTCTTAATCAGTTCGTGTGAGGGCTTGTATATAAAAGCCTATAACCTTGCACAAAAATCATTTTGAAAAGCTTGAGGGCGCACTATTTTTCAAATGTGCCCAGTGTCTCTTTAAAGGAAGACCTCTTCCATTGTCCACATATTATACAATATTCCCACGTCCGAACTGCCCGGGCTTTGAGACATACTGTAACCCTAGCTTACTAATCATGTTAATCCGGTCTTGTCCTCTTGATGTTTGGATTATTTAATAACGTGCACCGAATGTTACCGCTAATTGTATGAATTACACTGTACTTTCGCGATGTAAGTAACACTCACAGCTAAACTGCCCTCGCTCGAAAAATAACTTTTTGACTTTGCAATGACTTCATATATAGTAGTAGTCTTACTCTCCGCGGTGGCCCTTTGATCAAGTCCCCTAATGGTCTCTTTTTGACAGCATAGGTACTGCATTTTTACCGCTTATATGACAGGGTACACACCTTAAACGTAACCCATCTTAAATCGACCTCCATGATTACAAAAAAAGTTCAAACGAGTGCAAAGACTTTCTCTAAAAAGTAAGCTTAGAGGAAAGTTAAGATAGGTGGAGTAGAAACGCAAAGGTGCGATTCTCTGAAAAATTAATTTGCTTTTTGAAAAGGAAAGTACGGTAAGCCACGGTGTGGTGTCTCTGATTAAAAGTGATAAAATTATTCATGATTACTGATTGCTAAGATTAACACTAGCTAACTGGCCAGAATAACTAGTTGAGAGATTAGTAAATTGGTCTTTGAGAAATGTGCGCAAATGGAATGCAAAGATTCAGTAAAAAGAAAGAAGAAAAAGAAGAGAAACAAAAGACACAAAAAGGGGAAAATAAAGCATTAAAATATCAATAGTTCACTAGGTTACGATTTTGTAAACCACCCTTTTTCCGCTATAGAGACAGCCTCGTCCTTTTGGGGGCATCACACTATAGGTTCATAAGGCTTCGCAAATACAAGTACAGGTAAAATTGCCCAAGATTTCATATATATAACAAGAAATGGACATTCACTCGATGAAGTATATCCCCAGGAGCCCACTATGGTTTAGGATCTCATACTATCCCACCGTTTTACATTGTTTAGCTGTTCTTGATGGTCTCAGTTACTTTGGGACCATTAATCAAGTTTCCTTTATATTTTAAAACATTCTTAAGCTTTGTGTTCAGTGAAGTAACCTTATAAGTTGTTGGTTCTGTTTGTAGGCTTGCCAGCCATCAGGAAGGACACCAGTGCTTCCTTTCCACTTTGCCTTACATCTATAGTGGTTGTGGCTGTCTGTCCGAAATGTCTCATTGGTTTGCTTTATAACCACATGCCTTAATGGACATTATGATTCTTGGATAGTGGAGCATCTAGGGGTAATCAAAGAAGGTGAGAGTCATATAGAGGGCATTTAGTTATACTTAAAATTTTTCACAAAGATGTTTATCAATAAATCGATAGATTTGGTATGAATGAAGTGTATCCTTGGGAAGATTTTACATTTACGACCAGGCACGGTTCTTGGCATTTGAGAATCCAGGTCATGTAGGGAGGTTATATTGATTTATGGCATTTAGTTAAAAAGTATGCCATTCTTCGCGCGTGGCTCACGATTTTGGGGTTTTTAATTAAGCCCTTACGTAATGACTCTTGGGTAGTGGATCATCTTTCTTCTAGAGTGAATGTAAGAGAAGAAGAATGAAGGTCATAATAGAGGACGGTTTTTGGAACCTTTTTAGAACGCTTTAAGAGTGTTTCTAGCTGTAATTTGCGATTGTAGAGAGGTTTGATCTTCTAGTGTCAATGAATACAGAGAAAGCGACTGAGAGAGATGGGGAGAGATATATCTGATCAACACAGTACAGGTTATAAGAAGAGAGAATTAGGGGATGAGGGGGAGATAGAAATATAGATCTAGAGCGTAATGGATCATCTTTTGAATGTTGACAGAGTCCTAGAAAATGGGAAAGATGGTAGCCTTGTGGTCTCTTTAGAATGGTTCTGTCAAGTTGCTTGGTAGATATTCGTGCGCCTGGGACTTGCCAAATGCTAATATAAATAAATTGTTTCAGAGAAGCAGACGAGCTCCTTTAGCCCCGTTCCCTCTCGGCACTGAGTACAACAAAATCTGTTGGTATCTATATCGCTGAAAATAAAGGTGGCGTAAATGTTTCACGATCTCGTGTGCATTGCGTGGTTCCTCTGAAACACCAATCGAAAAGTCCTTTCGTCGAGTGAAGTCCAGCGAGGACAGAGGTTGGGCAACTTTGTAGAGCTAATATGTTGACACGATTCCTTGGGTGGTCGTCGCAGTGTCGATGATAGAAAAAGTACTGAGGAGAAAATGCTTTCATCATTTAAAACATGTTTGAGGGGACATTGTTAATGCTATCGCTAGTTTTAGTCCAATTATCTTGTAGGTTGTAATTGGTTTGTATATAGTCTACGGAGATCAGTCGTCTTCAAGCAAATCAGGAAATATTCGCATGCCTTAAATTTTCAAAAATAATATGCGAGTAAGAATGGAATGGTAATAACTCGAACCGTGAGGAGAAATCCTCTCCCCATTGAAAGAGAGGTAATCTAAGAACATTAATATTTTATTCCTAAGTTTTGATGAGTTTCATACTGTCGAAAAAGCGAGGTAATTGTCAATGATTACAAGTATGTCGCTAAAGTAACCTAACACGGGGGGGGGGGGCACTTCCCATCTTGGAGGTGACCCGCCCCCATGTAGGCTGTTAATACCCCCTTTTCAGCATCGCTGTCACCAACTACCGGCCCGTATAAGTTGAAAATTGACCCAAAGACCCCATATTTTGTTTAAAAATTTGTCGAGAGTGTCACCCACTGAAGACCCCTATTTTGGGGAAAATTTTCACTCAAAGACCCCTACTTTTTGGGTCAGATTCATTTGTAAATTTTCTAAAAAGATCCCATTTTGGGGAAAATTTTGCAATTGTCACCCGACTACTCCTTATTTTGGGGCATTTTGTCTGTCTCTCACTGGACAAAGACGGGCCCTGTTGTTTTAGTTCTCTGTCACGAATGCCCCTGGGTTTCGAAAGCGCCGCCTTACCCCATATCATTTCCTATGTTATTGTCCCCCGGGGACCTAACAGAAGTAACCAACCAGTCTGATGATCAGAAGTTAAAGACAGTTATATTTAATGTCATTTATTTTATGAGAGCCAACAGAGAAGTTGACTAAAACCAAACGAAATTGCTGCACCGTGACTTGATTCGTTTCATCTCTAATTGAATCTATTGTCATAACATTGCTTTCAGATCAACAATTATGTACAGCCCACAGACAAAATGATCTTGCTTCTAAATAGCTCAGACAGCATAAAAAACGTACAATATATTGACTTCTGAAACCAAAGACAGCTGATAAGGGCAAATGAAATTAACATTGACAAATTACATGCAACAATACGCGAAATGTTCATCAGTTCTTGCAAAGAAAGAATTCCTTACGTGTAAAACAACCCTCATGATTTGGGCACGCATGATTTATTTACTTGTATTGCAGATTAAATTTAGGTTTTAAGTCTTACTTTTGCCGTATTTAACTAGCAAATCTATGTCATTGAAGGTGATTAGAAATTAAATTCCTGTGTTTCAAAAGAAAAGTCATCGCCAACATAAGCCTAAGTTCAAAACGTTATTTGAACCAGACATGCCATTTTAATATGAGCGGTAATTGCGCCAGGTTTGTGTGAGTGGTGGAGTCGAGGCTAATGATCGGGCAGCGCCCCGTTAATGAGCACTTCCGCCTTAAAATTATATTATCCAACAAAACTTATCTCCTTACGATGTATTGAGATGTCTGCGATGCATTGAGAGACGTGACTTACTGCAATAGTCAGAAGCCTTGCGCCACCAAGAATTGTAGAGATGGCATTTTCGATTTGACACTTCGTTCTAGAGGGCGGACATAATTTCGAATGACAAACACCCGGGCAGCAACGCCACGTCTTATTTCCCAAGAAACACACAAATAGTTCAGCGCAGTATTACCGTATAAACAAGGTGCATTATATAACTGAACATTGCTGACCTGGGGTCTGTGCGAATTATTAATTTGAAAAAAAGAAGATATAATTTCACTGGCGCCTTAATTTTTATGGTTCAATAGACTTCTAAAATTTCAATTGATTTGTTGGCGCGATTTGATGTTGTGAGCAAATGTTTGTAACACTGTGTTTGTAATTCCAGTACGTTACGGACAAAAATATACAATTTTCTTTCAGAGTAGATTTAATTTGCACGTAAGCTTTCGCTCACATACAATACCTAGGCACTCCATTTAGATGATATGAAAATCTCACCTTTTGAGTATTAAGTCGAAAGAGGCTATGGATCACGGTATCCTTTGGTACTACAAAAGAACATTCTTTTTTGAATTTTGAAGTTTTACCTGTGTTATGTATGTAGGTCTATGCATAGCAGAAACGCTGTCATTAGTGGTCTTTTACCGCCTTAGAATTGTTTATCCAACAAAGCCAATTTCAACACACCGACATGTCTAAAAGTTGTAATAAGGTGACGACGTATAGAGGACATATAACTGGCGAGTTAAAAAGGGGGCGCGTTAGAGAGTGGCGAGTTAAAATGGCGAGTTACACCCCACAAAGTTTTGCAATTTTTCAGGGAAGTCCTTGTGGCGAGTTAAAAATTTTCAAGGATGTCCGTGTGGTGAGTTAACATTTTTCAAGGAAGTCCGTGTGGCGAGTTACAACTTTTCAAGGAAGTCCTTGTGGCGAGTTACACATTTTTCAAGGAAGTCCGTGTGGCGAGTTAAATTTTTCATTGTTTTGTTGTGGTGCATTGTTTTGCCTGGTTTTCTTATCGCCAGCAGGACTAGATGCTGTTTCTGTAACTCGCCTGCAGGACTAAATGGTGTTTCCGTAACTCGCCAGCAGGACTAAATGGTGTTTCCGTAACTCGCCAACAGGACCTCATGGTGTTTCCGGAACTCGCCAGCAGGACTAAATGGTGTTTCCGTAACTCGCCAACGGGACTTCATGGTGTTTCTGTAACTCGCCTCCGTGACTTCTTTGCAGTTCAGTCTGACTTCGTGGGGGGTAACTCCGAGCCATTATACCTCGCCATCTCATAACTCGCCCACTTTTTAACTCGCCCAAAACTTGCTCTCCGACGTATAGTTCAAACCGGTTATACTTGCCACTAACTTCTCTATGGTTTTGCAAACGAACTAAGTGTTTTCATGCAGTGAATAAATAAGTTGTTGTAAACTACCAAGATTTTCTGATTTAGAATCTTAATCCACCGTGTATTTCATAACCAAAATCTCAGAGATTGTTGTCAAAATATATACAATAATATCAATTTATTTTTAAAAAGAATATGTGTGAAAATATAAAAACGTGCATGCCAAAATATTGGACGAATATTTACACATGAACGATAACTCTGGGACTAATATATAGGTATATTCATCCCAGGATTATAATGTTAAAACATCACGCCCCAAAATGTATTGTCATATTGACCGAATAATTGTGTGACGAATAACATCTTCTAACATCTTGCCAATTGCAATTCTTAAATAGCTTGGGATTGTTTACGAATTCGCATAGTAATAGCAGACTGATCGATTTTTAAAAAAAATGGGGTAGTTCGTTGGATAAAATCTACCATTTTAGTAATATGTTACTATATAATAGGTTCTTATTTGGAATAATGGTGTTAAAGAATGAGAATAAAGGTATTGTTTTTAGTCTTTGTCGTGTGTCAAATCACACGGGCGAGAGCACTATTTTAGTCTAAAACAACTCGGCTGTGCCTCGTTGTTCTACTTAAAATAAGGCTGTTCTGTCGCCCGTGTGATATGACCGTATAGATACACGGTAGAGGCTAAAACAATGTCATTTATTCTCTAAATATCACACATCGTACTATGTCCGAAAAATATAAATTTTTAAACATGCTTTTCAGGCCAGTGAGCAAAGCAATCCAGCCCTAATATCGTAATGATAAACGCAATCCTATGACAACGCTAATTCCTGAGTTTTGGCATCATATATGTAATTTTGTAGATATTTAAACGGGAAAGTAGCGATTTTGGACCAAATTGTACATCACTGCAAATGCCCAAATAACGCGAGTATCCAAAGGCGGATTAAAAAAGACAGACTCATATGGCAGCTTTTGATGTGATAAATGTAGCTTAATGAAATCCAAGACCATTTATAGATAATAATTATGTTAAAGCCACAATCAGTGATTTCTTCCAAATGTTAACAAATCGCGCCCCTATTTTTCATCAAAGTCCATTTTTTGGCACTGTTGTATTGGAAATTATTGTAGTAAAGACCCCTCGGCCCTGCTATGTCAAAAACAGTAACTCAAAATTTTGACATTTTGAGTTAATTTCATTTCTAGGTAACCTGACGGCGCTAGTTTCATTTCCGAAAGTGTCAAGGCACCTAAATGGACCGTTTGGAAGATAGCACCCTGTATCTCACACACATTTTTTGAGTTTTTGCTCCTTTTTTTCTGGTAAAACACAGTATCTCAGAGATACATTGTTTTGCCTGCCCGTCTCTATCTATTTGTACTGCCTCCAAATTTTTGTTACGGCAAAAAACAAAGTAACTCTGAGATACTGCTATTTGCCATAAAATTATGTGATAAACAGTGCAACTGCGACAAACTGCAACTAAGAATCAGGTGTGATTTTTCAAGTTATTTTGAAAGTTTTTGAATGGTTTGCGCTACATACTTTTAATGCATAACAATGTTTGCAATTCAATATATTATTTTGCCATATTTCAAAGCGTTCTAAAACGCATTAAGTTACTGCACTTTGCCATAACACTATCTTTCAAGAATTTATGGCAAATGCAAGTAACTTCATGTTTTTTTTGCTCATAATTCTTTAAAACAAGAATGAAACTACTTCATTTTTCTTAGGCAATATAGTTCAGTAGATGATAACATTTTGTTCATACTTTCTGAAATTGGTTTTTATTTATCCCCTTCAAAAGTGCCAAAGTCAAACTTCGAAGTCAATTTCTCAAAATGCCATTTTCAAGTTACTTTGTTTTGCCAAACCGGGACGCCCTGTATAAGCTGTAACACGCCGTATTTGTCAGGAATGATGATTTTATCATTGTTACTAATAAACGTCGTGATCCGATTTTTGTCAGCCCTATAAACACCCGTAATGCAAGACCGCTTTAAAAATGCTTTAGTGTTTTTTTCACAAAGACCATTAATATAGGCTTGATATGACCTACCACTAGCATTTTAGAGACAAAATGGGCAGTTTGAATTTGACAAAAAAAGACTGTTGTGGCTTTAACAAAAAGAATATTGTACATTTTGCAGATGCAATTAGACAACAAAGATTTAGGAGCTAGTTTTCTAAGATGACGCAGTAGCTCAACCGATCTAGTTCTTGTAATATCGTTGCCTTGCGCCACCAAGATATTTAGACTGCATTTGGGATTTGCCACTTTTTTCTAGCTGGCGGACTAACTCGAATGACAACCGCAGCAGGGTCTTGTTTGTACTTTCAATATAAGCACACATTTAGCTCATTTACATTTTTCCCTTTCAATATAAAGTGTGTTACATAGCTCAACGTTTATAGTCTGCGGTTATGAGTCAAATTTAATATGTCGATTATAATATTCACATGCTTGACAAATTATTCTATCCACATTGCAAAAATATACAGGCAAATATTTATAAACATTAAAAATATTTTTTTTATTTTTTTTCCTTTTTTTAATGTTTTCTTATTTTATTAATATACAAAACACGTGCACATTATGAGATTTTTTTTTATTAACCAAGCTATTGTTTAAAAAAATCGGTAAAAAAAACTTTAACACGATATTGTTTAATAAATGCGTTTAAATTTTAACACAAACCTTGAGTGTGGCGTTAATGACACTAGGTCAAGAATTCGGAATACAAAGGGGACATCCTGGAGTCCATTCTCCATAAAACCAAAATAGCATTTTGCCATAGGACTAATTAACAAAATTTTCACATTCAAGACCACTCTAAGACATAATATTATTTTAGAGAGGAGCGACGGGTCCTGAACTACTTTGCATCCATCTGAATTTTGTCTATATTAGACGAACCATGCCTTCTTTATTTACGGGTGTCTCAGAAAAACGTTACCCTCCAGAAACGGGCCCATTTTACTGTTTAAAAATCATTCTTACCTCTTTGCTTTAATTATGAAATATGTACTTTTGACCATATGGTGAAAACAAGAAAGAAAACGTGAAAAATAACCAACAATGACTATGTCCCTAAAAATGATGAAACCCTATTTTGTCACGTAGCATGACAAGAAACCTGGCTGCAAATATCCCCGACATAAAAATGTTTCAGACCCTCTGGCCAACTCTCCTCCAAACTCTAAGGTCCATTGCGGGTTTTAGAGTTTATTGTTCAGTTCTCTACGCACTTCAGCATTATTTGCGGCTGATTGTCCTTTCTTGATAAACCATATCTCTCCCGCGTGCACCTTTTAAGAGTCTTGTCATGCTCCACATATTTTTTTTTTTTCTCTGTTCCGCCTTGATTGGCCATCTTACTTGAAACCCACACTGAGGGAAAACGCTACCCTTCACATGACGGGATGGTCCTTTAATCCAGTTCAGTAGAATATGCTATTGTAGGAGTCAGGCGCCAATGGCTGATTATTTGAAATTGTGCTTTCACAAAACCAAATTTCACATTTGCATTATTGGGGGACGGGAGGGGATTTAGTCAATTCCATTTCTTCTGATAACAAATTAAAATGTAGGTTGTACATGTGTTTTTAGCCTTGCATGTGAAAAATATAAACATCAATGTACATGTTTCTTCTCTCTGCTATTGCTAGCCGTGGACGGTGAAGTAGATTTGCATCATTTTTAGGGAAATAGTCATTGTATAACGCTTATGTTAGTTTTTTCACCGTTTTCTTTTTTGTTTTCCAGCATATGTTAAAAAAGTACATCTTTCCATAATATAGCAGCTAAAAAAGGGATTTACTGTTATGACTCTCACATGGACGCCAAGGTCCGAAAGACACCTTTCAAACGACAAACAAATGAGCCTTGTGCACAAGTGATCTTAATTTTATCATAATAGAACAGATTTAATGATTTGTAAATTGTTTCAAGAATTTTGGTCTGTCCCAAACTTTCCATAAATCAAAATTACAAACATACACCCATGTGTCTTAACTATACTTAATGTTCAAAGAGGCGTTGCAGTTCACTTCTATGTTCCTCCAGCGAAACCAAAATGACAGCGCACAGTTCATACAAAACTCATGTAATATATTTCCAAGGTAATCTTCTCATCCTGAAGGTAATCTTGTCCAACAGTTCAAGACGCGGAGCTTCGTCCTCGCCGACAAATGTTCCACATAATAAAATCCAGTACTGACCACCATATTTCTGTCGCTACTGTCCTCACATAGACCACAATTAATCCCTTTTTTATTCCGAAACTGAAGCGTCTTGCTTAAACACGACAGCATACAATTTAGCAATCAAGCTCCGTCGGCATCTAAATGATAAATCCGTCCCGATGTAGAACTCAAAATCTACCATTCTTGTAGAGTAGAACTAGCATATAGGATACTGTATACAACGAATCCGACGTCGACTATTATCGCCCCTATGCCGTGGGCGGCGCACTCACCATCCCCGCCATGATGGGGCATCTTTTGCATTTCTCGTTAATACACCAGCTTTTACGTTGTACGTTTAAACCACAAATAAGCGATAAATTTTGATCGTTCTGACGGCAAAAACCAACACTAATTCACTGTTATCCATTTGTATATCATCATGTGTCGCTCAGGCAAAAATGTAAATCAATTCTGTGGCTGCACAAATCGGATAAAAGTTACAAATGTAACGAAATGAACTGCGTGCGAATTCATCGCTAATGACAACAAATGAAACAATCATCGTATCCATTTCATTCTAAATACCACACTTGTAACTCGCCGTCCTTTTCACGTGTACTGATATTCCAGGCTTAGCACATTCCATGCACAACAAACGAGGACTAATTTTGTTCAATCTCCGAAATCGATCACATGGGCACGGAATGTCCTTTCTAAATCATCAACAACCCGCATCGGCAGATGTCACGTTTTTCAGGCAATACGATCGGTCGTTGGGAACTATTCAAGTTTTCACGTACACGAATAGATCAACTTCTAGTGGTTACTACGTTATTTTGTCTGATGGTTTAGAATTTTTACGAAAAAATTATTTTTCTCTCCGGGGGGCTTTATTACCAATTTTAACACGTATTTTATCCATAAGGCGTTCATTTCTCAGTCACTCAAAGTGGGCGAGATACCCCTTCCATTTTTACAACAACAGTAAGACACTAGCCCTGGAATTCCAGTTTAAGGCCAGTCCCTGACATCATCCTTCCATAAATCCATTGAACTAAACGGTGAATTTGTTAACAATTGCAAAAAGGTAGGGTGCTAAGATGTCTTTTATCATGATTGGGCTTATTATTTCGTTCGTAAAGCAATATGCGGCGTGTTGTACTGTGTCATGGTGTGTTTGGTGCCGGGAGTTCCCCCAGTAATGTCGGCGACGTAGAGGGTGTCCTTTCGAGGCTTCCTCGTCGGATTCGAGTATAGGCTCCCAGACTCTTGTATGCTCTTGATTTGCAACACTTCTTACTTGGCCTCAGTTAGTCCTCATCACAGTACTATTTATCTTCACACAGCTAAATTCCTCTTTCTACAATATTCATTACATCACCATCATGCATAAACATAACCTACACTAGCTGACCAATCGGATTCATCACCCGAATTACTCACTTCATATATATAACTCTATTGGGGATTCCCGATCTTGCAATGTTTTCATCAAGCACAAACAGCCGACTCATTTCGAAGTTTCGTAGCTTGGGGATTCCCATTTCCCTTATTGTGCAATCTAGCTCTAACCAGGTGCATCTTGCATAAACAACTCTAGGGATCCCTTCTCTCCTCTTTTATAGTAAACAAAGTACTTTTCCGTGAGAAATTTTTTCTCATAACATGAGAAAATAAATTTTAAAAGTTATCAGAAAATGGAGGCTATATACAATAAATTGATTAAGTAGCAAATTGCCGTTCTGGAGGGTACGTTCTTTCTGAGACACCCTGTATAGATGTTAGATCCTATCTGGGTCTAAGAATAAAAACTATATTGTGAAGTTTACAATTATGTAAACCTCACTCCCTCTCCTCATACTCGAAGTTGTACTTTTAATAATCCAAATGATAAACTAAAATACATTCATTCCTTTGGGTTCGTTTCTATTGTTAAATACGGAGAGTACCAGTTGACCAGTTCTTGTCACACAACTTTAAATTCATCCTTGTCTTCGGCGGAACCTAGTTTGAAGTTCGGGTGGCTCGAAAATAGTGAATATTTACGTGTGTTAACATTCTGTCGCTCATAATTACTATAGGAAAACAATCGTCTGCCATTAAAACCCATACGAAGATATATTCCCCCAAGACAAATTACATACAATTAATAAGGCCTAAAAGCACGTGTCTTAGTATGTTGATAAAGAGCATGCAGCTAGCAAATTTTAGAAAGGGCGACGGGTCCTGAACGGATCCAGTCTGAATTTTGTCCATTTAGACGAAACTACGCCTTCTTTATTTACATATTTAAAAGAAGGAAAGAAAAATTGCGATTGGTTTAGAAAATATAGAAAATAGGGGCAAAACATTTATTATTTTCATGCGTGCTAAAAAGCGACCATTTTGTCCAGTTTGCCCTTTTCTCCACCTTAATGCACAAAAAATTTAACTAATGGCTTTTATCTGTAGAGAATATATAGAACAAATCAAAATAGCAATACATTGGGTGTTTGATACAATCTACAGTGTGAGTCAAAAAGATTTACATCCGATTTTAGAACAATAATAAAAATATTAAACAAGCTTAGAAATTGCTCTTTATACACGAAAACAAAAGCTCGTTTTATCCGCTGTCATTGGTCAAAATTGAGTTTACCTTTTCCCATATTGTGGATATTATGAACACTTAAGTGCCCAAGCTAAAAAAACAACTTCTATTAATGCTCAAGGAGGGGGTTCCTAGGGACCCAACCCAGATAACGTCTTTCCCTTGGGAGTTTGATCATGAAACTAACACAAGTAAATGGGGGGTCATGTAAGAACCACATACCAGTAATAACAATTAAAATCCGAACTTTGACCTTTAACCTATGGTCAAATGAAATTGTCACTCTCCGAAAAAAAAGTGGTTCGCACATTTCCATCTTCAGCAACTCCGATATAAGATTTTGAACCAAAATAATTGATTACATCTACTCTAGAATAACCAATTCAAATAATTATAGCACAATATAGCCAAATTTATACCATCTTGTATTTTTCTCAGAAAGTTCAAATTCACCTTGGTCTCTCCCATAGACTTACACAGTTAAGAGCACAGTCATAACAAAATTAAAATTGATGCTATCAGCATATAAAGGGTTATTTGATTTAATTATTATTAATTAATTGTCTCCTAAGGTATATATCTAAGCAAATAAATACCAAGATTTAATTACTTTAATTTTTTTAATTAGTAAAATATCTCGATTTTTTCACTCCCGTTAGTGTCCAAGGAGGGGGTTCTTAGGGACCCAACCTAATTATGCTAATGAAGCCGTGGGCGGATTAATTTTCTTTTTGTTATAGAGGAGAGGCGTAGTCCATAAATCAGGCAATTAGGAAAAAAAAATTCCTGAAACAGTTAATTGCGTGAACCGAGGAAATCGAATAAAAATCAAATGTTGGGTCCCATGTAACCCCCCTTGGGGGCATAAGGTTTTAACCATAATTACGGTAAACCGTAATAATCAATACAGTAAACGGTAAAATAATACGAGTAACGTCCAAAACCCATTGGACCACTGTTTACATTTTCATCTCAGGAAGTTTCATTCATTGAGTAACTGTCACTAAGTGCTTAATTACCAAGGCCGTACGCGGGGGGGGGGGGGTTCCAACTTTTGATTGATTTTTTTGATAAAAGATAAATTTAGAGAAATATTAACAAAAAAACTCCACTTTTGGTGGTGAACTTCAAACAAGTCCAAAAAAGCCAACAATTTTTAGGAGGGTTAGGTCCATTTTACAAAATAGTCCCACTTTTCGAATCCCGCAACCCCCCCCCCCCCCCAAGTAAAAAAAATCCTGCGTAACGGCCCTGTGAAATACCGTGTGATCTAAAGTAATTGAAACGCTTTACTCAAATAGAAAAAAAAAAAACAAAGAAAAATGTATTGCATGGCTAGATGTGCGAATTCAAAGATAAAAAAAATGTGAAATTAAAAAAAAACATTTAGTGAAATAATGTTTTGGGATTAAGATTCCATAATTTGTTAACACTCTAACACATCTGGCTTTTGGTTTTTTAAGAGACACGATATTATTTCTTTTATTCTGGAACTGAAAACCAAGATCTTTCATCTATGTAGGTAGCCTATGTGGTTGTAATATTCAAGACATTCAGTTTGCTTGTTAATAGGTTTAAAAACGTGCGTGTTAGCTTGTCGATTTTTGTCGAGTTTCCCACTGGGAAGGATCAAGCAAACAAACCAACCAACAAACAAAACTGGTAATTAGCGGTACGAAATAAAAGATTACATTGAAAAACGAGATCGAAGTATTTTATATTTTTGTCAACATGAATATGTTAGATATTGTCCAAACCGTCCGATTATGAGATGACAAACAAGATTAAACCATAGAATTATTTGACAACATTCGTCCCATATTAAAACAGTCTGTTTATTGCAAATCTACATAACTGTGCGAAAATCTCACATTTCGAAAATTGGGGGAACTCTTCAAAACAATGTGATGTTTTTGCTTTAACATAAATATCTTGAAAATTACCATATCTGTTGTTCTTGAACAATAATTACTATATTTTCCTCTTTAGAATGTTAAATGTTATCGCATTCAATATCAAGTTTGAAATACTGACAATGAAAATTATAATAATTTTTAAGCTTTTATTTTATACCATTACCGTTATGGTTTGAAAACTCAGAACACCCTACCACATAATAGGTCTCGCCCCAGTTAGGCGGCAGGTCACCCAAGTTACTATGTCACAATTAAAAAAGTTGGACAGGGTAATTAACATGGCTTTCAAAAATACAAGAGACAACGATTGCCTAGTGGTCACAGTCCCTGCACACAGACTGCACACGTCTTGCAGTTTAAATAGACGGAAACCAGGCCCACGTTATAGAATATGAGAATTGAATTCCATGATGCTAGTAATGTAGGTTATACATTTTCGTGGTCTTCGTTTTCTTACAAGAGATAGAGTAACACGTCGACAGACTTGTTTGTAGCACACAATTCATTAATGATGTGGGCTGCTTTAAAAGGGTGGGGGCGTTCACTATACGTTAGAGACAAGCTTTTCAAAACTTAAAAATTCGTTTTCTATCCTTTTTGTCTCTTTAACCCCCCCCCCCCCCTCCCGCTTTTAATTCGTGTGTTTTAAACCCCCAAAACCCCTGTCACGTCAATTAGACCAAACTTAGATATGTAGTTGACATTCCGCACATTAATACCTGAGTTTATAATGATCAGGGATTTTGGACTCAAATCCGGAATTTTCCAGGGTGTTTTCGACCAGTATTGAGTCACACGCGATTGTATTGTCTTCTCGTGTAGTAGAAAATAACGCATGTTGCGTGAACTCTGATGACTGGACCTAAATTACGCAATATTCACTAACGTCCAAAACGCATTTAAAATGCACTTTTGAAGAAAAAATCAGAGCGGACACCTGCCTGAAAAATAACCTACCTCCCTTTTTTTTTACGGTGATCGTCAGATTTTCCGCTAGGGACGTTAGAGATGTATTTGCGTCTATTGAGTTTTTACAGAGAAATTATCTTTGTATGAATTGCAAAGTGTCAAAGTTTTGTTCTTCTGGATGTAAACACACAACACCCTCATATTTTGGAAAAAAGTGGGATTATTTTCTTGGAAGTTGTTGTAGTATAAATTTACCTGCAAACGGTAAACATGGTAAAGCAGAACACACGGTTTATAATAGGCAGAATATTGTGCAAAAATGTAGAATTTAGACATTTATGTGTCATGAAAAAGGTCAAAGTGGTAGTGTTTAAAGCTAACTTTAAGGGCTTTAAAAGTCGTTTCACGATATGACGCAACGCTGCAGTTAGAAACACTCTGGGTTTTTAACATCGGGAAAATGTCTGAGTGCAGCTTTAAGATTCCCAAATTGGCGCTGCGTGAAATTTCATTAAAACCTACCAGTTCTCCATGGCATTTTCATGTTGCCAGCTTGTATCCGAAGACATTACTCATACTCGTATAAATAAAATACCTCCATTTAATGTGTGAGAAAAATATACATAGCTCGGCTAGATCTATGTTCACATTTAAACGTGTGCCCCCGGTACGGTTACATGTACCTTTTTATCCAAAAAGATACGTAATTAGGGATGACGGCCCGAATACGCTCTCATTAAGTAGTAAAAAATTTTCATTAGACAGTATGGCCTTATCCAAATCCATAAGTAAAGTTTCTCGCGATATTTCAATCATTTGATGTAAGCGCTTGAACAAGTGTTTTTGTAAGTTCCCACGAGTACGGTGTAAAATTAATATTCGTTGACAAAATGGAGTACATGTTCGATCATATCTTCCAAAACACGTGACTTTAAGCCCTAAGATTTCACCAGGGTAAATGAGAAAATAGTAGCTTTATTCTGATATCAAAATTTTGACCGCTTCCGTAAAATATTCGTTCTTGAGACGAGGCTATTAGACGATCGGGCCATTGGCCACTTTAGGTAAAATCGAGGTTCTTTGGACGAGCTAATTCGATCGGGTCGGGCATGGCCCTTTAAGTTGTGCGCTCGGCGCTAATTTTATTTTGAGCAATTCCTATGTTACCCCTACCCGCCTTAAAACCCTCGGCCTCGGCTACCCTAATCATTATTTGTAACACCAGCACACCCTAAATAATCCTTATCAAACATCCAATTCATTAAATTTATATCACAGAGAGCTTAGACTTTCTCTTTATTCTATTGTATAAAATTGTACAAACTTCGCATTCTGACGTCACTATGACGTTATCTATGGAAAAAACAAAATATTGAATATAGGGTGTCAAATTGATATTATAAACACTATTATACTTTACTCTCTGTGTATACTAGTTCATTTCCCTCATGTTAGCCCGAAACCATGATATATGACATTTTTTATTAGCCCCTCTGCATGTATTTCATATTCTATTCTAATTCACCGTTCACTTGAATGACAGTTTAACCCATTTCTGTCCTAAGCCAATAGTTTTAGCAACTTGAGTACCGAGATCATGTTCTTGTTCACACATATTTTGGGCTTCCGCAATCACCCCTCTCATCGCACCCTTACCTACCCGATGATATGAACTGCTTCCTCATGGGGTATAAAGGGGTGTGGGCGTGTCCGGTCCTCAACTTAAGAGACCTGAAGAGATTTCCAGAAAGAACGTCCCCATTTTTCTCGAACCCTAGTTTTTTTTACATATTGGAACTTACCATTGTAAATTAGATCACAACCTGAAGCGAATAGCCGAATACGGGCCTCTTTATATTAGTAGTTGCTTCTGTCTTGCACGACAGAAAAGTTCAAAGAATGGTTTTCTATGGGAACGATTGCAATAGCAGGGGGCAATTTCAAAACAAGTTTTGCGGGTTTCTTTTGCACCTGTTTGTCCAATAAACCTTCCAAAAACGTTTCTCGGTAGGTGGGTCTACAACAACCAAACCATCCAGTGAAATGGAGAAATTCGTATCCCATAAAAAAGCTCTCCCCTGTCCACTTTTACACGTGAAGCCGAAGCGACCATACTAATATTAAGTGGTTTTATCTGCAATTACTCTAGTCGCTCATGTTGGTAACATTTCAGGGAATCCCACTCATTGAAGGTCCAGAACAATATTTGGTTGGTACAATTCCCCAACTTGCGCCGACAATTGCTGAAATGGCCATGCCCTTTGGGTGGGTCCACGCCCCTTTTGAGCGAAGTGCTACTGAATTTATCTACAGAACCGTTTGGACCTAGAAGGTTGAGAGGACCATCAAAAATGTGCGGAATGGCCACATTTGGGGGGGGGGGGGGTCAATAATACATTTTTATATCCAAACGTCAAAGTTTTAAAGATAATTGTCAAAAACTGATTTCACATATCGCGCACTATACATTTATGAATTGAATTCATAAGGTTTTATGCCAAAACAGGAAGGGCGTTCACCATACAACTTGGATTTTGCTATAACTCTCCTCAGGGATATCTGCTAGGTAACTAAGGGTAGGTCACTAACAGAAAGTTCCGATTCCTTTCGTTCTCAAACGGCAGCCAGTAAAAATTTTGTGACCTTGAGCAAAATCTGGGTTATATGTAACAGTGTATTGCTCAAAAAATCAGTCAATTATAGCTAGTTATGACGTATGTATTGCACAGAACTATTGACCATTTGGATCTCAACGTGATATAATATCAGTTTCATGTTACTCCTTTCTTTCATGGGGGGGGGGGGCAAAAAGGGCACCATCGTAAAGTGGAAATATTATTTTATGCATTTTATAGGGACCTAATAGCATAGTTAAGCTGCGAAGGATCTTTAAAGATCTAAAATGCAACTAACTGCATGCGGTGACCATGAAACATGCAAAATATCAAAGATTTCCATGCCCCACAAACGTTGCCCCCCCGGTAGTCCGCATGAAAAAGTCGCATAAAATTCCAAACTGAAAATGAGACGACGAGCCAGTAGTAGGGATAGAGACTTTATTGCATCTTAAAAGCACTCTTTAAAGATATTAGAATTATTGAAATGTTTTTTTAGGATTGTAACTTGAGATTTCTTCACATTTGAATTATACATAATATTATCAGCCCACATTTAATTACATTCGGTATCTCTACCCGTACCATGCGGCCGTAGTGCTCAGTGGCGTTGCCAGACCCCCCCATGACTGGGGCTGGCAACGAAATTTCCGCTTTGTTTTCTTATACTTGCATGAGGGATAAAGTACTGTACGAGGGGCTCCTAGGGGCGGAGCTCCGTAGGGTCCTAGGTTTTGCCATTTTAGAAGTAAAAAAGGAGACCAAATTTCCCCGTTTCCCTTTTTCGTCTCCCCTTCCTCTTTCTCTTCTCTTCCATTCTCTCTTCGATCCTTTTGCCCATTCTCTCAAGTTTCAAGTTTCAATTTATTCAACATAACATATCGAACGTGACAGAAATTAAAAATACAGTATATTATATAATAATACATAAAGTATCAATTGTGAAACTGTAATAAGATGATAAAGTGAAAGATTATGATATGCTAGGACAGCAATGGACAACCATTGGGCTTATAAGTATTAATGGCCCTGTCTTAAACGTACAAAATAAAATTATACACAATTTTTACAAATCGATATACAAAGTATACAAGGTAGATGCAGAAAAAGAAATCTCAGAGTAAACAAACATTTAAGTTCAGGAATTGAACAGGAAGGACAGGACTGTTCAAAATGTCTTGATGGGAGGTATGTAAAACTATTGCGTAGCAGAGGTAGAAATAATTGGAATAAAAAGGAGGAGAGAATAAGAATGAAGAATGAAGGGAAGAGAGCAATAAGGACTTGGGGAGTAATAAGAATTGTACTGGTTGATGAAAGGTTTTTCAGTTGAGCTTTAAAGTATTTTTGTTGTAATGTTGTGATAGGAATCAGGGAGATCATCAAAGTTTTGCGCAGTATACGAAATAAAGTTGCTTTAAAAGGAAATGTTGGGAGAGGGGAAGATGAAGTGTGTCGGCTTGTCTGGTGTTGTAGCTTGGATTTGTCTGTTTGTGGTAAATAATTGGTGAAGTTTGGAGGTAAACGATGTGTGATAGTCAAAACTGAAGAGCGCTGTTTAAGTTGGTTAGGTGCGCTAATTAAGGTGTTCAGTGAGTGAAATATGGCAAAAGTGTGAGTTTGTGAAGTGCGAATGGCCCATTTCTGTGTGGTGTTAGTTTGGTGAGTGCGAATGATAGTTTGAGGCCCAGATGATGTTGCAGTAGCTGATGTATGGGAGAACTATGTGAGTTGGTGGCCCGAAACCAGTCAGGATTTTGCGAGTTCATGATTAATTATCGTCAAAAAGTGCATCAATGTTAGGGTCTGAAAGATAAAAATAGTGATCATCTGCAATAAAATTAGTTTAGTATGTTGAGAGATGTTTGTGATGTCGTTCATGTAAATAATGAAAAGTAGGGGTCCAAAGGATGAGCCTTGTGGGACGCCAACTGGCTGGGTTTGATGGATGAAGCGATGGAGTGTACATAGACTGAATGTGTGAAAGGTTAGTTAGGTAACTCCTGAAACCACTCCAAGGCTATTCCACGGACACCATAATGATAAAGCTTTGACGAAGAATGTTATGATCGCTGGTGGCGAAAGCATTGGAGAGATCCAGGAATGCCAACAATGGTGTGGAGTTATTTTTAGTGCAAGGTTGAAGTTAGTTGTTAGTTCAAGAAGTGGCAATGTAAGTGAGCTTTTGGGCCTAAAACCGTAATGTTCATCGACAAGAATGTTGTGCTTATAGAAAAATGTAGAAAGGACGTGTGTGACATGATTTTTTCAAGTAGATTTGAAAAAGATGGAGAACAGAAATGGCTGTAATTGCAATGTTATGTGATCTTTGTTTTGTAAATAGGAATGACTTTGGCTGATTTGAGGTGAACTGGGAAACTTAAGGTGTAGTGATTGGTTATATGTGCTAAGAGGCTAAATGATGTTATCATAGATTTGTAGCCGATGCCAGGATCTACCTTGTCGGTACCCGCACTTTAACCAGGTTTTAGTAAGTGGCGAAGTTTGGCATTCATTCTACCGTAAATGGATCAGGAAAATTGAGGTTATGTGTTTTTGGGAAGGTGTTTATTAAATGAGTTATGAAGGTGGATTTGTTAGCCAAGTTTTTGCCCAGGTTAGTGAAATGATCGTGAAGCGTTAGCTATGTCAAGCGTGTTCAGTTATCTGTTATTTTATTGAGTGAAATGGTCAGGGATTTGTTAAGTGGATACTTCCTACTTAGAATGTTGTTGAGGTATGTCCAGGTT
The DNA here is from genome assembly GCA_023653785.1 of Ophioderma brevispina. Taxonomy (NCBI): domain Eukaryota; kingdom Metazoa; phylum Echinodermata; class Ophiuroidea; order Amphilepidida; family Ophiodermatidae; genus Ophioderma; species Ophioderma brevispina. The sequence continues at coordinate 39,489 of JAMKCH010034831.1, forward strand.
TTTGTAAGATCATTTTTTTTTAATTTTATGGTGTTTTTTTGTGTTTTTTTGGCAATACGAATAATGTGATTAATCTTGTTTTGTATGTTTGTATTGTTGTTTGTTGATGGTGGTTTTTCTTCAGGTGTGTGCTGTAGAGGCCGTGCTGTGTTTAATTGACTTAGAAATTGCTGTTGTCATCAGGGTGCTTATGGTTACGATTTTTTAGAGTCTTCTATGAAAGGATGATTCGTGACTGTTGGTATAAGTTGTAATGAAGCTATTGTACCCTATGTTAGGGTCATTTTCTGTGAGTATATGTTCCATGATTCAGTGTTGAGGCTACGGTTTATGTACGAATGTTGTGATCTCTGTAGTGACGTTTAGTGATTGTTGTTTGGTGGCATGCTTGTTAAGAGATGTAATGAGGAATATTGGAAGTGATCTGTAGTGGCATTGAAAAGATCCCTGGTGTGGAGTCTGTGTCGGTGGAGTTAGTGATAATTATTGTCAATGAGCGTGGCTGTGTATGCGTAATTCTGTAGGTCTGTTAATTTTGGGGATTTAAGGATTGCAAGTGATGTGTTAATAAAGGTCACTAATGTGTGGATGAGTGGGGTAATTGAGAAGATTGATATCAAAAGTCGCCGACCATATAGACATTACGGTTGGTTTTATTTAGGTCAGTGAGAAGCTGCTCGAAGCTGTTGTTAAAATTGTGATTGTGTGTTCAGCAGTCTGTAAAAACTCCGACACGTTATGTGTTTGGGTTATTGTCGTGTTAAATGGTGAGATCGATGAAAAGTGAGTCAAATTCTGGTCCTGATGTGGCGTCGATGATTTTGTTTTAGAGGTGATTTTTTAGTAAAGGACAAAACTCCCCTTCCTCTGCCTGTGAGGGTCCGGAAATGTATGTGTAGCCATTAAAGTGAGGTGGTGGTTTGGTGTAGGAGCAATGTTCTGAGAAGGCTAGACAGAGAAAGAGTGTTGATGGTGATCAAGGTGAGTTATGTGATTTCTTTCATATGATTTTGTGATACTGCGACAGTAAAATGGAATGTGGAAAATGAGTCGTGGCTGAAGGATTTAAATTAGTGTGTTGAAGCTGTAGTCTGTGTGATAGCGGAAGTCAGAAACAGGCTTGTTTGTTGGTGTGATGAAAGATGGGTGGTACATGTTTGAGAAGATATGGGGGTCTGTAGGTAATGGGTTGATGCAAAGGGAGTGAGTTGATGATGTTCAAATTTAGTATTTTGTGAAAAATCATAGTGATACGTGAAAGTCTTCGTCGTGAAGTGGTGGTTGAATGGCAGTTCGTATATTTCGGGACGACATACTGAAAAAGGGTAAAATCAAAGGGAGAAAAAAACGGCGAGGGGGGTTATGCGAGAGATGAGAAAAGACAAAAAACAAGAGTGGAGGAATGAGAGAGAGGGGGGGAGAGAAGAGAGGAGGAACTTGAAAGATATAAGTTGGAGAAGTAAAAAAAAATTGTAAAAGTAAATGAGAAAACGGGTAGATAACAGTGAGACAATACCTGTGGGCACGATGTGTTGACAAGTCAGACAAAACAAAGCAACAAAGACTAGCAAGAGTTAAAACAAACAAGGGGACAAAGACAATTTACAAATGCTAAGATTATTATACAAAAACAAAAATACAAGCAGAATACAAATAATGAGGTCACTTTTAAGGGTAGCCAGAATTTACGAAATACAACTTCAATTTATACTGTCATACGTACGTAAGAGGTGTATAAAATCTTGGTAATTTAGGATAACTCAAAACTATGATATGCATTTAATTAGTATACGACTACCGTAGTACAATATATGCGCTAAATGAAAACACTATGTAAGATTCAATTTTTTGATAATTTTACGGGTCCAAAACTCGTAAATATATGTATATGTACATATATACATACACACTCACACACACACATTTATGTATCCCCCCACGCAACACACATGCATATACACTCACAAACATACATACACCCACAAACAAAATACGCACCACAATACCCTTACACACACACACGACACAACACACACCATACATTCAGGCGTACAATAACTAATATCAAAAGGAGATAGAACAACGGCCACTAAGACATGTTCACATATTTAACAAATCTGTCAATAACATGAACATATGTAAGATTTAATGAGGACAATGTCACATAAGGAGCTAGGGAAAATTATAGTTACCAAAGCTCGTGAAAATCTAAATCCAATTGAGGAATCCTGTAAAAACGAATGAACTATAAAGTGTTGTAGAAATTATGATATAACAATTGGAGACACAGAAAAAGCGTAATGTTAATGAACGCTAGGATTGCGCAAGAGAATGAAGACCAAAATAACGACGATTAAGGACGGCAGCGGGGACGGAGAAAACAAAATTGGAAAAGGCAAAAAAAGGGATTACGCTTGTTCAAGTCTCAGTAATCAGATAACATGTGAGTAAACCAAATCATACACCATAATTATTATTCAAATAGTGAAACCTGAAAATTATCTAGACGGAGATCACTAGAATATACTGAGCATATGACCAAGTATATAATATGACGCACACAGACATACACACTACACACACATGCACACACGCGCCACAAGCACACAGAACACACACATTCCACTTCTCACACACAAAAAGCACAAGCACACACACACAAGTCCAGACACACACCAAAAAGCTATAGTAGGATTTTTATTCCTGTCAGTTCATTAAAAAGTTTTGGGCGTGTCGACGATTCCATTCATTCTGAGGGCGGTAGACTTTACCCAATCAATACAATAGAAATTCGATGCACGATACCGGAAAAATTAAGGCATAATTACAAAAATGTCCCCTTTCTCTGAAGGAAAAAATTACAAAGCAAATGCCTGAATGATAACATATAAACATAAAATGTTTTATTTTAGCTGTTTATTCCGTTTTTGATCAACAAGGGCCACAAAATAAATATAAATTTGTATAGTAAATGAATACGAGTGGGGAAGGGGGGTACATATGGACGTCTTCCTAAATTCCAAACACCAAACTTGAACAAACTCTGAAGCATTCAACATGAGAAAACGATATGAATAAGTTATTATTACTCACAAAAAAATCCTTTTAAGTCAATAAAGAATACTAGACATCTGATACGTTTAATTATTCATCTTGTTCAGAAATAATATTTGGACAGTTTGGTCCAATTCATTTAAAAAAGTAGCTTAGAGTTTGGGTCACTTATAACAGACTACAATATTTACGTGGCCTAATCCTCCGCTTCAACCCGCTCTGAGTTTTGTTCTGGGTGTGTGACTTTATCCTTCTTTGATTGACGCCAAACAAAGGAATCGATATAGTGTCTCACACTTTACCCGAACCATATATTCAATTGAATCTGTTATGAAGACTTTACATAGTCGATACAAAAAAATGTCAGGTAAAAAGGGTAAAGCATCGACATCTGTTGAACAAAGTTTGAGCAGTTAGCTGTTAATACGACTTTAGTTTTTATATCAGCACTTACAAAAGTGCCACGGTTTTCACCTAATATTTACCCAATTTGGCTCAAAGTCACAAAATTTGAACGGGCTGCATTTGAGAACGGAAGGAATATGAATTTTCTTTTTGTGACCTAACCTTAGCGACCCCAAAAATTATCCCCGCGGAGAGTTAGAGCAAAATACAAAGGTGTATTGCGAACTCCCGTCCTGTTTGGCATAAAAAACCGTATGTATTTCATTCATAATTGTATAGTGCGCAATTAGGGTTGAATTCAATTCCGCCCCAAAATTAAAAAAACAAAAACAAAAACCATTTACCATGGCGAGAACTCACTCTCTCTAAGTCACCTGGCTAGTTCCATGGTTCCAATGTACCTGACCACAATGTATTTGGTGGTTTTATAAGTAGAAAAGGATCCCTATGGCACGCTGGATGGCCACGATAGAGCGGACAAAGTTTGTAAAACACGGCGAGTTTGTAAAAAGCACGGCGAGTTTGGAATAAGCACGGTGAGTTTGGGAAAAAAAAAACCGGGCAAGTTTGAAAAAAAAGATGCGAGTAAAAAAAAAGACGGCGATTTGAAGCCGAGTTATTTATAAACAAAAAAACGTCCACGGCGAGTTTTCACACGGCCCGAGATCGACTTATTTTTCATTTTTATTTAATATTGTTTTAATTTTTAAATATTTTATGTTTTTAAAAACACTTAACTTTACTTTATTTAATTATTGTTTATTTTAAATTTATGGCTTTCATTATTTACCATCATTCCACACAGAGAAATAATTACACAGCCTGGTAAAATTCGTATGTTTACTAGGTAAAAAAACGAACACCATAATTTTTCATGGAACATTATGTAAAAAATTGTAAATGTAAAAATGTACACATAATTCATGTAAAAGGGCACATAAAATATATGTATTATCTAGTTGTGTAAACATTTACCAAATATTATGTAAAACTTAAAACACCATTATTTATGTAATAATTCTTGTCAGAATTTGTAATCTTCCACTTGTTATTTATGTAATATTTGAAACCTAATTATGTAATCTTTTACATATAAAGTATGTAAATATTTGAACACAATTATGTAAAATGCTTACAGTAAAATTATGTAACATGTGAACACGAATTATGTTAAATGTTGACATAATATAGATTGTAAATTAGGGGAAAATAATTCCACAAAAATAGTCACACAGACACTTCAGTATATGACAGAATTCAACAAGTTTATTCAGCTCAAAAAAACAACACAGTATATAAGTGACTGACAATTTGGGCACCTTCCCCGGGGGGGTGAGAGGCGAGTTATTACAAATGGCCACACAGCTGTATTGCCTGTATAATACACAGTGGTAAACACTGTTGGTATCCCGTTGAGCCCAAAACTTCATATGCAAAATGGGCGTACTATAATCGCCACGTACTTTATGGATACAACGTACTGACCCTGTGTGTTGCAACTTGACTGAGATAAAGCATACGTTTCGTCATGGACCCATCATCAATGAGAAATAAGCAGATCATATTCATGTCTAAATCATGATTATATTGTACACAAACCATCGATAAAGATAGAAAAAAGGGAAGAAAAAAGAAGTTCCCCCTTCCTTCTCTCTTAGACTTGCTATTAAAAATGTCCCCAATCCCCACGACTTCATGAGGCTACGCCACTCTCCAAGATCCCCATTTCAATTGTGCGAGCTTCGCTCGTGTCGTGACATGACTTCAATATTTTATGTAATACTTCGCCTAACTTTTACCGCCGCATTACATAATGGTTACAAACCACATATTGTAAATAGTTTGTTTACATATTTTCTATGTTCTTTTGTTTTCTTTTTCACAAAAACGAGGTGTAAATTTTACATAAAATAAGTAAAATAATATAATGCATATCAAATATGTAGTTATAATTTTCACATAATGTTATGTACCGGTATATTTACCAGCTTTTGCATAAAATATGTAATTTTCTACATAATGCCGGTTTACATATATATTTTTACATCGTGTTTTCTGTGTGTCGTTTACAGTGTTTTACTATTATTCACTTAAATTTTTTTATTTTGTTGATTTCTTTATTTTATTTGTTGGTTTTATTTATTTTTATTTTATTTTCTGATTATTTTTTATTTTTTTAATTACATCTCATCATTTTCTTATGCACTGTTTATTCTAACATGTATTAAAAATAGACCAAAGTGTATATAATAATATAAAAATAAAGTAAATATAAATAAATAAAAATAAATAAAAATAAATAAAAATAAATAAAAATAAATAAAAATAAATAAATAAATAAATAAATATTATTACTTGACCTAGATCCTCTTTTGCTTTGTCTTGTTTGTTGGTTTTCTCGTTTTCCATCGGATAAATCGTATGATTTCTTTTACTATATTTATTATAAGACTTCTATTATATGCTATCCTCTAATATGCTTATAGCAGTTATGGTTAATATAATTTTTTACGTATCATGCATTGTTAACACATTTATACATTTAATTGATACATATATATTCGTTATCTTATACTTAAGTAAGCATGTCATAGTTTACACGGTTTGCGTTTGTATGCCATCTCCAAATAAGTTATATAAATTATATTTACGACCTTTATTTTTATTTATTATTAAAAGTGCCTTTTGAGACTGAAATAAATCTGAGACTGAATTATACAAGCCATCATAATTAAATTGGCATTTTCTTATCTAACTGTTCTATTTAATTTATTTTTCGCAGTCAATAAATTATAATGCCAAATAGACATTATTCGACATTCTTTCTGAAATTTCCCCATAATCTTGCTAGGTGATAATCATTCTGGAGATAAAAGGATATAAAAGATACTAATCCAGTAATGATTTTAAAAATGAAATGAACAGATATTTGTCATCCTTGAAGTTTGCCTTGTAGAGAGTGTTGTCCTACTGACCCATTTGGTTATCGTTCATATCAATAAAATATTATTACACTAATAAAAAATGAAACATTGCATTTTCTGGATCATAAAACAGATTTGCCTTGTTGGGCCTTTATCTTATTTATCCTATTCTCCCAGATGATAATCTTTCAAATCAATAAAAAGTAATTGAAAAAAGAAATGAATTTATATTAGATTTCATCACCCTCCGTAGAATTTGCCTAACCTACTGTGCCCTAGTTGTTAATCTTTGTGTCTGGTCAAAAAATGTTGCAAATAACGTAAACATCTTCAGACTTTCTCTCCTGAGGTGTGATACTTTATATCTGATGAAAAGTGGCCCTGGAGAAGTTGACGAAATCCTTCATCTCCGTGACAGCAGACAACCTATAGTGATTTGTTGCTGGATAAAGTGGCGGTGTTATATTTTTCTGACAAATTATTTTGTTGAAAACAACCTAAAAGCAAGATGTCTGAGTCAAGCGGTAAAAAATTCAAACAATCTAGTGATGTAAGCGATTGATTGATAGCTGACGGCTGGGCAATTTAACTAATGTTTGCCTTGATTTGGTTTTGTTTGGTCAATTTCAGAATCATTTCAATATAACAACGAAATGCGAAGACATAAGCAATAAAGGGTAATAAATGGGGATCGTAGGAATTGTGGAACATAAAGCGAAGTAGAAAAAAGTGTCAATGTACCATATAGCACTTGCTCTTCTCATGGAACCTGGAATAGCTTTAACTTTTTTAATAGAATTAACTTTTTAAAAAGTTTTCCCAAGTGTTTTTGATGTTATTTTGTGATCAAATATATTGTAAACATAATAGTATGCTAGAGATTTTGATGTTATTTTGTGATCAAATAATAGTATGCCAGAGATAAAAAACATATTCGAATATATAGAAAGGAATCTTTATTTTAAATAAAATTACGATATTTCAATTGAGCTATCGCTTTTTACAATTTAGATGCACTGTTTGGGGCAATTGAATTTTTTGTTAATAGCTATATGCGCTAAACTCAGGGTAAAATATCCATTTTTGTAGCCAAAAGTTATTCACATAACATAATTATTTGAAAAAAAGGCCTACAGTTTTGTTAGAAATTTGTTTTTTATTCCTAGTGCATGTTTTTTTACTTGGTCGTTTTGTCTCGTCTGAACGTGTTCAGGAAGAACATAAATTTTGTTATATTGAGGTTTATTCTAATATAGTCATTGTAACGTAGAATAAGCTTCTTGTATCTAGATCTAGACCCAACCCTTGACTAGGCTTTATGCTCGATACCCGGAACATTTAATGCCAAGGTCTGGTGACAGTCACGTTTTCTAAAAAGAGGGGCTTTATTATAGGTGGGAATATATAAATAAATAGGACTAACATATATGTAATTTATTGACCATTGCCTACATCACTTAATCCACAAATATGCAAAGCTTAGCTTGCCTACTAAAATACCATTGCCTACATCACTTAATCCACAAATATGCAAAGCTAAGCCTGCCTACTAAAACAAAATACCATTCCTACATCACTTTATCCACAAATATGCAAAGCTTAGCTTGCCTACTAACATGACTAAAACAAAATACCATTGCCTACATCACTTAATCCACAAATATGCAAAGCTTAGCTTGCCTACTAAAACAAAATACAATTTCCTACATCACTTAATTCACAAATATGCAAAGCTTAGCTTGCCTACTAAAACAAAATACCATTGCCTACATCACTTAATCCACAAATATGCAAAGCTTAGCTTGCCTACTAACATGACTAAAACAAAATACCATTGCCTACATCACTTAATCCACAAATATGCAAAGCTTAGCTTGTCTACTAAAACAAAATACAATTTCCTACATCACTTAATCCACAAATATGCAAAGCTTAGCTTGCCTACTAAAACAAAATACCATTGCCTACATCACTTAATCCACAAATATGCAAAGCTTAGCTTGCCTACTAAAACAAAATACCATTGCCTACATCACTTAATCCACAAATATGCAGAGCTTAGCTTGCCTACTAAAACATAATCTTGTTCAAGACGCTCGGTTATGTCCCCTTTCAGAGGACCATCCCCCATATATAATCATTGGTGTTGACCCCCACCCCCCCCCCACCGAGGCATTAGCTGAGCCCATGCAAACTCTTACACGTGGGATATAAAAATGATCTCAGAAATCTACCCCCATGGGCTTTAACACGGCGCTCATGCAAAATCCCCCCACCACCCACCCAGGGCCTTAGGCCGGCGCCCATGCAAAACTGTAAATGAAAATGGTCTCAGAAATCTATTTCATACCATATTATGTGCACGAATCACTCCCGCTTACGAATTACTACCGCTCACAAGTCAACACCACACACGAATCTCCTCCCATAATAGAAATTGCTATAACCTCCTCGAATCACTCACAGCGAGGCGGAGCCTCGCGTCTTGTTCATTCGGTATTTAATACAATCTGACGGTCCTACCCACTTACGTAACTGCCCAGTACAAATGACACACAATAGCTCGTACTCATTGGGCAACAACGTCGCCCGTACATGTCAGTAAGGAATAGAGTGTCATTGATTGGCCACATATATTCAAATAACTCATAAACGCCCATATTATATGGAAAAGCAACCCCCGCGAAGAAATTTTCGCAATCACGAAAAAAAAAACATTCTTGAAATACATAACAACCGGCAGTACAATCTGTACAAGGCTGTCTGACCGAGCTGGTGAGGTAAACCTCAGACACCTGTGTCAGAATCCGGATACTAAAATAGCTATGGCTATGATTTCAAATGTTAAGTATTCTTCTTCTTCTTGCGTATGAGGCAGCAGCTAAATATGTTGTAAACGGTGGAGCCAGCTCACTGTTGATTGGTTGGGGTTTGGCAAGTCTATGTCCACCGGTGGACGAAAGGTAGAATGCGATCCGTAGTCTGTGATGGAGAACCACATTGGCAGGCTGGCGATGGCCGCAGCCCCATCGGTGCATATTGCTGTTGAAGCGACCGATTCCTGTGCGAATCCCGTTTAAGGTGACCCATCCTTGCGTGGGGCATGCTACCATGTGGTAGTTATGTCATAGGTGTAATAGTGAGTTGATTGGTATTGGAGTATCTAGCAGGCATGTCTTCGATGTTGTAATAAGATATTGAGTGGGGAACTATGGAGAGTTTAGCAGCGTTGGTCGGACAGAAGGTCGACGAGAGCACAGTCTCCGTCTGCCGAGGTTGTGTGATTCTTTGACAGTGCCTTATTCACTAGTTTGCGTGTGCGTTCTTCTCGAAGCACTGCAGGTTGGCAATGCCGGACGCAGAAAGCATGGTAGAAACCTCAGATTGAGGGAGTAGGAAGGAGGCAACCAGTAATGATTCTCAAGGTCTCGTTGAGTATGTGTCCAGCTTCTTGGTGTTGAAGCTATTGAACCATTGCTGGGGCGGCATATTCAGCAGCGCTGTGTAGACCAGAGCCAAGGGACGGTTGGTTGGTTAGAGTGCGTTGGGCTGGGCAACCCAATGAGGATACCGCAACGTCTGGACAGGAGGTTATTCCTCGGAAATACCTTGGCGCATACGGACGTCGAGGTGGTGCGTCAGTAAGCCTGCCGGTCAAGCGTCACTCCCCAGATAGGTTGGTGTAGGATTGTATGACTGAGGCGCTCCATTGAGGTGATTTGAAGCTGGGATAGCCTCTTTATTGTTGAGTGGGGGAAGCAGTAGCGGTGGTTTGGCTTCGCTCAGCTTTAGTCTCGGTTCCGAATATGCTGCAAGTAGGGCATATCTGCAGTAAGGGTCCTTTCTCCTTCTGTCCAGCTTGCTGTCCGGGTTGGGAGAAGGGCAAGATCGTCGGCGTAGCAATATTGTCTAGATGTTATGTTTGAGGGTAGGTACATCGCTGATATACAAGTTGAACAAGCATGGAGCCAATACAGACCCGTGTGGTACTCGCATTCTCAGACGACGCAGACGACTACTCTGCCCACCACTGGTCTTGAGAACAAACTATGGTTTGCAAGCATGTTACATTAGGAATTGTACAAGTGACGATCCGGGAAGGATGGTCATGAGATGCTTGAGTGTCGGCCTGTTAAGTATGTGGTCAACTAATACGCTAGTTTCGAAATGGTACGTGGCACGTTGTTTAAGACTCTTCGTGGATAGTTACTATGTTACTGTGACGTAATGGTTATTCACCCATTTCACTAGTTGTGAGATGTTGCTCGACGTCTTACCAACGGATATTGGTGTGGTTCTCAAAGTGTTCATTCTGTTGGGAGGACAAGCAGCGTTTCCTCTTTAGTACTGGCTGTACATCTGCGAATATCCCATCTCAATACTGATCAGGAAGGCTTCACCAGTGAGCGCGTCAGCTAAGTGTAATATCTATTAACTGAAATTAAACGAACTATTTTAGGAGCACACCCTTTACGCTCTCATAGCATCTTTACTGCTGGCACCAGCGCACCTATTCCAGTTTCGCATCGCTAATTGGCCGGCTATTCTGAGACATGGAATACGTATTTTGACTCCAGCAGCTAGCGTGTGTTAAAGGCTCTGCGATAGCTTGAACAAGGAATGAAAAAAAGGGTTCGCGGTACCTTGGATATCACGAATCAACGAATCAGGTGGTCGATCTGATGTTAGAATGGGTCATGGACAAAAAGACCAATTAGCTCCACTAGTTTTGTAAGCCTGGCGTGTGGCATGATCTTGATAGCAGCAATCGAGAATTGAGCCAGCTGAAAAGGTAAGAAAATTGTTGTATTGAATCGGATTTTCACGTTTTTTCGTCTTTTCCAAAACAAACCTATCTTTTAACTAGTTAGATAACTAGGACCAATTTAGTTAGAATAGGTGGTGCGTATCGTTACGAGGCCAAGTATTTTGCGCAATCTCCGTGTACCGCAATGTACGAAAATCCAAATCAACGCTATTGACGGAGTTCCAACCCAGCCTACGCGGTCCGCGAAAGTAAGTAGTCTGTGTCAAGACTTGCAAAAGATATTATCTAAATTAGTACTGCGCGAGAGTTAACGTTCTCGTCCGTCATAGCGAATGCATGCAAATGAAAACTAAAAAAAAAAAAAAAAATCTAAATATCTCCGAATAAGAAGGGGTTCTATGGAGATTTTTGCATCAGAGGGTCCGATACTTTGTGATTGTTTCAATAGGCCTTATGTATCCGTATTGGGTCTGAACCTATAGAACCTAGCGAGAAAATTGAACGTTGTGTCGGGTACTTCGGTGCTCGATAAACACGGAAAAGTGAAACACGCAATCGCTAGGGCACATCCCTTCCCACAAAAACAAAATGCCTTTCGGTATTATTTCAGTTTTGAGAATTTTCACACGCTGGTTTCAATTTACCGCTTTCATTTTAGAAACAGGATATACGTACTTATCGGACCGCCGTACGCTCAGCAGATAATGATGTGGTTGATGAACTCACTAGGGCAGTGAAGAGTTGCCAAGGTTTGCCAAACAGTAAACAATGGGCGGCGCTGTGTGTCAAGACGATACGTAAATGGAGTGAGCTACTTCACCTTCTCTGGGAATAATGAAAGAGAGTAGAAAACTTGAATGTAAGTTTAAATCTGTACACGGCCTGTCTGACCGAAGCTGGCGAGTAAAACCGCAGACACCTGTGTTGGAATTAGGGGCAAAGACTCCATATGTACCCCCTTCGTATTATGTACATGATACAAAATTTATTTAATTTTGGCCTTGTTTGATCAAAACCGGAATAAACAGCCTAACAATAATAACATTCTATGTTGCATGTAAATATATGAGAGGGGGGGTACATATGGAAAGTCTTGCCGATTTAGGTACTAAAAATAGCTATGGCTATGAGGTGAACTGTTAAGTATTATAATGCGTTGGTCAAAATTAACATGCTTTACGGTAGTTCGCTGGCGACATAAGTCAGTTCAGAGTGCCTTGAACAGGCTAACTAAAACATTACCATTGCCTACATCACTACTCCACAATATGCAGAGCTAAGTTTGCCTACTAAAAATACCATTGCCTACATCACTTAATGCACAAATATGCAAAGCTTACCTTGCCTACTAAACAAAATACAAGTGCCTACATCAATTAATCCAAAAATATGCAAAGTTACCTGCCTACTAGAAAACCACTAAAAGTAAAAAGAAAGGAAATGTCCTTCACTGCATGCTGAAACAGATTTACTGCACAAATTTCAGGAATTCTTTCACTTCATGGTTTCCTTTCAATTCCTTTTTGCAGGAGCCGCAAGTCAGCAACTGAAGGTACAGGATTTTCGTAGGTTTTTACGGACCAAACGATTACTGACACAGAATCAAAATACAGTAATAGACCTTAAAATAATTATTAGTATTTGATTTTATACCGGTATTCTCCATACTGTTAGTTGTTATTCGTGTGAATAAAATTTGGTGACGGCTGAATGTTGTCGAGAAATGATATAGGAGTTATAATAGTTCAGCATCTCTATTTCATCATGCGCCTAGCTGGTTAGGCCACTGACCAGATCGTATTAAGGTCGGTCTAACTAAATATTGCCAGTAGAAATGGTACGTGGCAAGTTTGTTTAAGACTCTTCGTGGCTAAGTTACTTGTTATGTAATGGAGTGTACTTTCGATCGCTTTATGGTTCATTCACCTATTTTCAATAGTTGAGAGTTGCTCGACACTTGCCAACGGATATTGGTTGGTCAAAGTGTTATTATGTTGGAGACAAGCAGCTGCTTCTGTCTTAGACTAGCTGCTACCTCCCGACTATACATCTCAATTATGCTCAGGAAGGCTTCACAGTGAGAGGTCAGATCAGTTGATACATTACGGAAAAGCGCTCCCTAATGTAGGTACTTCATCTTCTCTGGACATAATGAAAGACAGATGAATAGGGATCCTTCACGTATTAACACTTAATGTACGTCTAAAAGCGAGACTGAAACAATAAATTATCAAGATGAGACAAATGGGGCTTAAGGTGCTGATCCATACGGACCGACATCGGAGTATTTCACAGATCTATTAGCAATGTACAAGTTTCAAATAATTACACCGGCTGTTACAGTAACCGACGCTGGAGCTGTTGGTTCGACAAATGAGGATACAAGAATTCGTGGTAACTCAGGTATACAATATTAAAATGTTGCCTTTATACGAATTAGTATTTGGCTAAATAAAGTAAAATTAAAATACTATTTTAAAGGAACAAGCTTAAACAGGTGAAAAATTAACTTACATTGACACTGAGTCATATAAGAGAGCACCCCTTATGATTTATTGCCCTTCGAATATAAATGCCAGTATAGGCTAAACCCATTCCTCTCACTTAACCATCATTAGGCTATGGAACAATGGCAAGATTGGGCCATGCTTCTTCACATTTAAAATTCTCACAGAGGAAATATCAATAACAATATTCCGCCAAAAGTACAAGCTACGTTTACCACTAATGACAAAATTTAATACATGGATGGCCAAAACCTTTTTTGAGTTCTGAACCACAAAATTAAGTGTACATCGAAGTGCCCACACGATATGCGCTTAATCAGTCACATAAAAACGTACAATCGTAATACGGTACAAGTACGTACACGTCATAATTTCCACAATGCAATGCAACTTTTTAAAGAAAATCATTAGTTTTAACAATATTCACCCCTGGACAGTTTATTTTGACAGTTTCGGAAGTTTGTAATCTTCACTATATAGAGTTTAGAAGCTTATCCCAAATGTAAGGTGCGAATTTTTGATATCTTTTTTTCAAGATAAAAGATATTACTTGAGAAATGAATATGACGTCATCAGTGACCTTTTTTTCAATAATTAATTTCGACACATGAAACAAATTTTGACACATAGAATTTTGTTTTATAATGGGCGTTGCATCATTTTCTGAAATTTGTTTATCTTGTCTAAGCTCAAAACTGAGAATCCCGAGAGAATTTTTTAAATTCTTTTGTATTTCTTTATAATTTTGTGACGTATGCACGTACTTATACGTATACATACAAGTATGCTATCGTCTGTACTGTTATATTTCGCGCGGCTGATGTGAGGCCATTCAAAGTAAAAAAAATTGATGTAATTTGGAGTAAATTGCCCCAAATTTGCTGCTCAATGGCACGTAATTTAGGAAACATAGCAGCTTACCATGTTAACTAACTAATGTTTACTTTCTTATTATAAATAGTGCTCTCTCAGACCTATACAGCCTTTTATTTTCCAATGCCCATCAAGAAGTAGTGCACCTAAGGATACTTTTAAATCATCTATTGTAGTTTATAGATGATGGAATAAATTCCTAAAGGACCCGCATATATTGTTTTTTCGCACTTACATTGTCAACTCCGAGTACTATAAGATCGGATATTAAGAAAAACCTGTGGTCTCTGCACATTTTCCTCTCAAGGTCTAGACCTTGACAGAATGTGATGATGGCGGAATTGAATTGAAAAACCCAGCTGCATAGACCAGTGCCATTGTCAGAAGGTAAAGTGCCGGTCGCCTGTCTTTTCTTGACATTACTTAACGTGTCGCAGGTGTACCACTCTTCTTAATATATTAACTTGACTGTCCTTGTATCAAGATTGGTTGTCTCCTTCTTTTAATATCTAAATTGAAACTCAAATCCCAATAAAGTTTGAAACTTCCAGAGGATTAGTGATTATGCTGACAGCATGACAGGAATAATCACCGGATTATGGTGTTTCGTTATGTCGGGAATCAAAGTCCCAGAATTGCTGAAAATTTTCAGACCATAATCTAACGTAAACAAGCTATTGTTACCAAAGTGGTGTCATTTTAGACAGGAGGAAAATAACCCTGGAGCTAGCACACATTTGTAACACATCTCAAGTACAAAAGGTTTGAGTGATTAAATATGTTGCCAGCCTGACAGGAACCCCTGAAACGCGATTCTTAAGTGCTGCAAATGGTGCCTTAAGGAGAGGGGACCCAGACAAAGATTGTACAGGGGTCAAATCTTTAAATTGATCAAATCATGTTGAAAAGCACACCGAGTTATGTGTCTAACCATAGGGATTCAGAAAAGGTATAGTTTGTAATATGTACAGCCTAAAGATTCAGAGTTATAGGCTAAAACAGCAAAAATCAATAATAAGGGTCAATTTCAGTTGTACGGGGTCAAATTTTAAAGTTGCTCCGATTTGGATAAAAAATGGTGCAAATTATTGGTGGAGTTCAGAAGGATTAAAATAAGGAATAGTTTTAACTGTCTTAAATGCTTAGTTTCCGATGTAGGGGTCACAAAAGGTCAACGTCCATTGCATTCAATGGGGCTTGATCTTGTTTCCCCCCTACTTTCTTAAGCAAGCATTTGAGACACTCAAATCTATTCCTTATTTTAATCCTATGAACTTCACCAATAATTTGCACAATTTTTTATCAAAATCGGAGCAACTTTAAAATTTGACCCCTGTACAACTGAAATTGACCCTTTTTATTGATGTTTGCTGTTTTTGACCCCTGTACAATATTTGTCTTTCCCCCTCTCCTTAAGGCACCACTTGCGGCACTTAAGAATCGCATTTCAGGGGTTCCTGTCAGGCTGGCTACATATTTAATCACTCCCAACTTTTGTACTTGAGATGTGTTACAAATGTGTGCTAGCTCCAGGGCTAAAATAAATCCTTATGCATAAAAGGGCACAAACAGGTCTCAAATAAAGGAGAAAAACTTTTTTGAGGAGTTTATGTGTGTATGTGTTGTCTCTTCTGATGATGAATCATTTATTATGACAAAACATATAAAAAAAAATGTCTGAACGGGCGACCAAGTTTTGACAACTGATTTGAATTTGAAGACCATAATGACGTCTGGTACTGTAGAGTTTAACGTCCTGGTAAGCCTATATCTGCATATTTGTGAATGCTAATTGCCTGTAACAAAAGACATCATTAATCCGTGACGGTACTCAACAAAAGCAACAACCCGTGAACTTTAAAACTTGCTAAATACAATATATTTATTTTTTTTAAAATTGGCAAATTGGCAACAGACAAACAAAAATGGAAGAAAAATGGGCTACTCACCCCAACACAACCGATTGGAATGGTACAACTGAATGACTTCTAGTGCTGTAAAGTTTTACGTTCAGATAACTGCACGTTCATGAATACTAATTTGCATATATATGAATTTGCATAAGAACAAAACAAAAAGTGTGCGGCCACGGAGAGCGTAATTCATGTTTTCACAAGTACGAGGTCTGTAAAGTTACAGATACTTCTAAGTATATCTCGTTGCAGCTCTAAGACATTAGAAATACTAAAATCTATTTTAACTATCTACAATTGCTCTTGAAACCCACACATAGCAGAAATGATTTTGAAGCACTTCTCGAACTCTCGTAAGTAACCCGCGTCATCCTTTTGTGCATCGTTGTAAATGCTTGGTTAATTGCCTTTGTAATGTAATTCATGGTTTGACAGCTTTCTGATATAGAGGTAATGCAGACAAATTTAGTCTAATTGGTTTCAACTCGGTGTATCCTTCCATTTAAAATGTAACCCACTTTTTTGGAATTCTAAGGGGCTGTGTAATAATGATATCGGGAAAGGTAACTTTTGTACACGCTGTGGCAAAATGTTACAAAATTACTCGTCAGAATTACTTTGCCTTGAAGAGTAAGATTAATATTTTCTGTAAATATATAATGACAAAACATAGCGACACTTTAATTTTAAGTACTGATAGAATATATGGCTAAAATTCTAATAAAATTAAAATTTTATCAATTTGGTGCAATACACCAAAATCGTTGTTCGCTTTCTTCATCAAAGAGGTAATTAGGTCACAGCTCAGATGAATCCTGAGCAAATTCAAATCCAATTTGACCTAGATGCATCATACAAATGTCCTTCTTATCTTGCGAAATAAATCAACATTAGGGTTAATACCAAATCAAGAACACACCGCCAATAATGCGACAGATGTGAGAAATGTCAGTCATTCATTAAAAAAAAGATAAGTTGTATTCATTTTAGATTACTAATGTGGCTGAGTAGTGGGTAGTAAGCTAAGTTTAAAAATGTGAAATTAAAGAGGTCATTCAGAAATTGTGTGGGAAGAGCGCCCTAAATTTTTGCAATAATATGAGTTATTTGCATATTACCGACCGCCTGGTTAGCAAACATCTGAAAGGGATAAACCATATGTATTCATTATGAAACGAGTGTCCCTTTGTTGTCAGGACAATTACCCTAGGTCGGCTTATGGAGAACGGGAATATATCGAATGTTGTAATCAATTGGAATTTTCAACCTATTGTTTTGTTTTTGTTTTTATAGAACTAGGGGCGACACAGAAAAAGTTTGGCTATCTGATTGTCACTTTAATAGCAACCACAAGCGATTACTATAATAATCGGTAACCACATTCCGCAGTTTGCCGAATAAGCATGAAACCGTAGAATAGAACATTAAAATGTATTTGTGCATTAAATGATATATAACGCAATAAATATGTTAGCATTCAAACAATCAATCACTGTATTAAGCTAGAGGCGAATAGTTAAATATCGATGAAGACAATACTGCGTAGGCGGCTATTTTTAGTTAGATCACTTTATATCTCTTGTTTTTTGCTTTCACCATTTTACCGTTACTGTTTTCAAGAGCATTTCGCATTTTACATCCAAAGAAAACAGAACTTCAAACAGGTTTGAACGCTACTCTGTTGTCCGTTATCGAATCATGTTAATGCGTTTGTTTGTTAACCAGACTAATGAGATATGTAGAAACGGATTTGGACAAAGTCATCTTTAATTCGTTGATTATATTATTGCAAATATGTGAATCAACTTTACGTCGATACATTGAAATGGTACAGAGTTAACATTTCTATGCTACAGACTTATTTTACCCGCAGGGATCACTTTCCCATACCAACGGGCGTCGACAGTCTATATTTTAGCTCTCAGATGATAAGTAATTTCCAATTATGTCATCATTGAACCCTTGAATTAGATAATGTCAGATGATGTAATGCCTATCTCAGATATGCCGATAACTAGCTGTGGTGTATATCCATAGCTTTCGAAAAAAAATCACGGCCCGTGCCTTGTTTTAGGGGAACTTGTTCCCTAGAGCTAACAGAAAAAATAACGCTACCTCAATTTGTTTGGATGATGGTCAGATTTTCCTTCTGGGACGTTATAGGGATATACGTGAGATACAAATGACCTCTGGCCAGTATTTTTATCTGCAAGATGGTAGATAGATTAGAGCAGTACACTACTACAGGAGTTAGAATTATTTTGCTACCACATGAGCTAAAGGCTTGTTAGTTTGCGGTCGTCTTTGAGCCAAAGAGCTTCAGGTGTGGAATTCAAAAATTTCTTTATCTCCTTGGTTCATAAATAGTGGACATTTCGACAGACTTTATGGAAATATTTGAATCCGGATTGATTTACTGCTGAAGTATTGTGTCGTCAAGGGACCTATAGAATCTGGTGTCTTGCCTCTACTTGACAACCATTTTCCTCCGGACTCTCACCCAAAGGGAAATTAAATATATTCACTGAAGAAGATTCCATGGATTTTGTTGTAGAAGTTTGACGTTGCATTGGATTTCATTTTAGAGTCTTCGCGTGTGAGGACAGTTTCGCTTCTTTTAATTTTGGATATAGTACCACGTAAGAGTGGACATTATTAGAATTGGCAAATTTGATCTAAGGACATTTCTTGACGGCATGTGGTTGTACAATCATTAGTACTAGTTTGTATGTGGGCTAAGTAATGGTTGTATGTGTAAAGTATGATTTTTGTGGAATCACATATTGAGGTAAAATTTACAAAACTGGTGCATTGTGGGATGGACTCAAACACCCTCAGCGGCTGTTAACCCCAAGGTCATCACGGTGTTCTATCTTCAGGTCACCCTGCTGTGTTTATCTTCTGCGGGGAAAAAGTAGCTCACCGCTTCATTAAGCTTGGGCTTCCCCAACGCCTGTCTAACACCTTTTAATTGTAATCTCCCTCACCTCTCCAAGCCACATGGATTGTTTCCCTGACATTTAAGCGGGTTCGGCCCCGAAGCGGCCCAGCTCAAAAAATTTTAGTTCCAGTGCGAACGCAACATTAGAAGCGGCTTCCCCTTGTCCAGGAATTTTGGTAAAACTCGTTGGTGTGTGTACCAGCCCTCGCAGATTTAACGCTACAGTCTGGTGTATTAGCTCATTGTTTAAGTTGTCTGTATTGTCATTGCTTAACTATCCAGTCAATTGTTTTGATAGTAAAGTACTGTGTATGGCATGCGGTAATTTTTGTATCAATAATGTGGTGAACGAAACGTTTGTAACATGCTTCCTGCACCGCCGTCTACATGAAGCGAATAATAACGAGGTTCTTCTGCCCTGAATAATACATTTTAAACGTGTAAACGACCTTGTAAATAGTCAAGACAGAACCCACATGTATGTTACGACTTGATACTCTGTTCACCTGAAGTTTATGAAGTATAAGAAACAGATCAATACTTTCCATTCTGTAAGGGACTTGTTGGATAAAAAAGATTCAATACCTGAATTTTGCACCTTGGATGCATTGTAAACATTTCTCTGCCCTATAGCATAGCTCTTGCTATAAATATGATAGAGTTCAATGATCCGAGTATGAAATCCCAAAAGCGGCTTTTGAATTCTACATTATATACACCTGGAGCGTAACACTACCTTCTGACTGCGGTGTGAGTAGGGCTTTTCCGATAAATCTGGACGATGACATGACCTATTTTTGCCTTCCAAAAATACTGTAACTGTGTTTGGGTTAAACTTATCTCTTCGTAACATTAAATTTCTAACACGTTTTTGGTGTTATTTCTGTTTTTGGAGGGATTTATAAATTTAGAACTTCGTAGTATTAAAGGTTATTTATAGAATCTTTTCGTGATATCTTTTTTTTATGAAGTATAAGACTAACAATTAATTCTGGCTCATTCTCAACAGGGGTAACAACCCATGACTTTCCAACTCAAAGCACCCAAATTGGGTGTGTTTTTGTAGATGTATTGGCTGTAATCTATTTGATAAATGTGGATGAGTTTCTATATTCTTCTTCTTAGCATTGTATCCACAAGTCATTGGTAATGATCTTGTGGTGGCGTCAGGATTTTTTCAACTGAATAAGTGATCCGGGGACCGGGGCCGCGTGTTCGCATGATCCGGACGTTCCTAATATGGCCCAAAGTTGCTATATTGAACGAGGCTTGACCGCCATCCGTCTGATATTAGAGGCCCTATCAAAGGAGTGGTTGCCATTTAGAGCCCCTCTGGTCCCACCACTGACCTCTAGTGGGTCACTACTGAACCTGAATGAATTCAGCAGGTAAACAGATTAAAAGTGCACTGTTTGTGACTGCTGATTCAAAGGGTCACCAGCGACCATGATCTCTAAATGGTAACACCCCCCTATAAAATTATACTTCTTAAAGTTTCCAAAGCAAGAATCCCAAATTTCTTGAAATTTGTGAAGCATCTTCTGGCCGCCTTGAAAATTCTGAACTGATTTGGAACACGCCTGCACATTGGATTACCTCACCAAGTGTGATATTGAATTGCACTACTATAGAGCAGGCAATGGAGGAATGCTTTTGGGGTGTATAATGTAATAATAGAATAATAATATAAAATAACGACTAAAATTAATTAAAATTTATATTAATTGGAATTTCTTCTTTCTTTCAATCGCGCACATTTACATTTTACTGGATTATGGATCAATTTGCTCTGATTTTACACATGGTATCACTATTATGTATGCCATGATCCCGGATTCCAAAGGATTCCAATAATAGTACGAGCTTGGTAGATGTGGTGTTATGCTGTTTTATAGCACACATTTAATTTTGTCTATTAGCAAGTTTAATAGTTGAGCATCGTAAACTAAACACTTTGAATGGATTCATCAGTTTAAGACCTTGGTTCTTTTAAAAGATCCGGCTCTTCAAATATATCATGGAAATATTATTATTATACATGTACACAAAGGAATCGTTTGCACAGAGCTGACGGGTTTTATACAAACCTCATTTGAGGTTTACAGTATTTTGCGAAACGAAACAGGCGCAGTGCGCAACATTGTATTACACTCTTTATTCAGTCATGTACAACTCGCCCAGAGTAAAGGTGTATGTTACAAGATGGATGAAGCATGTAATCCAATTGATACACTGAGCCGTTTCGTTTCGTTGCGCAAAACCCTGTTATATATTTATCCACATATAACCGGGACCCTTACAACCCATATACGAGTACTTTCAATTTCTTCAAACCCTCGCAATTAAAGGTCTGTGGTAAAATATTACAAAAAACTGCTTAAAAAACACGGTGTTGAGCAAACTTTTAGTAAACAATTGCAGGATTGCTTAGTGACACAATTTTTTCTTGACTCGACTTTAAAACCCCTATCAGCGATTGTCTTTCAAATGTTAAAAAAATCGCGCCCCCTAATTTTCGATTCAAAGCCCATTGTTTGCACTGTTGGTATGGAAAATGGTGTAGTACTGCACCTGCATTGGATAAGCGTAGCACGCCGTACGTATTTGCAAGTAATGTGATTTTGATGCTTTGTTGCTAATAAAAGTTCAAGAAGTCCGAATTTTAGGTGTAGAAAAAGTCGTAAATGACACTTCAAGACCGTTGGTAAAATCCATTTAAAGGTCCCAGGAAATGAGATGATAAACCTACTCCAATCTTTATGGGACATTCCATTCCAATAAGCAGGGCCACAAAAAGAATACACTACCAGTAAACATCATTAGTGAAACTAATTGATTTTCAGTCAGTGCCATGAATGATTCACACCATCACCCTGGAATTTTCTATTACTCTCTGAAAACAATAGTTGGCACTAATGATTTCATCAATCACCAACCCAAATATTGAATGCTTTCTCGTCCCTCCTTGTAGACTTGACATAAACCACATCAATTATATTTTGCATTTGCCTGGGACCTTTAAAAGTGTCCAAGTTGCGAAAAATTGGGGCAATTTTAATTTGAAAAAAAAAAACGCCGATAGTTTGGCTTTAAATCACATGAGAACGGAAGTTTTTTGGCCTACAAACGAACATTTCTGTTTTTTTTTTTTAATTGAAATATTTTGTTTCCATACAACCTTAATTCATTTACTACTTTGATCATTTTCTTAAAACCATATCAAATATATACCCATTCTGCCTTATTTCATCTGCATTTGGATAATTAAGGTAGATTCTTGGAAACACTAGTAATTGAGGCATTTTCGGGCATTTTTGTCAGATTTGTGTTTACACAGCATTTGAAAGATGTAATATTGTACCACATTGTGTAGATCAAATTGTTAACTCCGTAGGATTTATTCCAGGTGTTTGATTGAAAATCCAAATTATCTTCAAAAGTTAATATTTAAAATTTCAAATTGAAAACGCTTCAAAAACTCTAGCTAATTTTATTCCAAGGTTTTTTGAACATTCATGCATGAAATAAACATGTGCTCATTAATCAATCGAATTCATGAATAACAAACATAAGCACTCTGAATCAACGATATTCCCATCTTTTTTACAATTTCCCTGACTGCAAAATCTGATCAAGTTGAAATTAAATTCAGCAAGTTTCAATAATCGGGAGGTTAGTTTGTTGATTGAGACCCGATATATTTTGCCCAATTAACATCATACTTAATAATAAATTCCAAGAACTTTCACAATGACATCGGGATATTTTGTTGGGGTCGCAAAGAGAAGAATATATTAATCCAGAGTAGATTTTGTTAATGTTGCAACCGGTGAAATCAAATTTCTGTTATCATACTTCTAAGCAGTCCACGAATAATATATTCAAAATGGAGAGAAAGTCATAATGAGAACTGGAAAGATTGAGGGGTTCAAGGTTTAAACATCGTGACACTAAACAGGTCTATTGTTTTTTTTGAAACACACCATATCTTATTCATCTAGTTATTTGTTTTAAAAAGGCAAATAGTTTGGGGGCGTATCTTCTACGGATAATACTAACTATACTCATAACGGTTTCAAGTCATTCTGTGTCTGGAGGCTCAAATTCATTAACATTCTATTGTGTCCTTGTCATATATATGGCCCCAAATATGACCACGCAGAAATTGTATATTTGCTCACATTGACATTTTTTAATTTGAAAAAAATGACCGATAGTGGCTTTAAGTTCACATGAGATAACAGGAAGGTTTTTTGGCTACAACAGCAACATGTAATGTTTTTTTTTTATTGAAATATTTTGTTTCCATTACAATACATTATTCATTTACATACTTTGAAATCATTTTTCTTAAACATATCAACATATCTACCCATTCTGCTTAGTTTCAACTTCTCATTTGATAATTAAGGTAGATCTTTAAACAGGCTAGTAAATTTAGCATGTTTCAGGGCATTTTGGTCAGATTTGTGTTTCACCAGCATTTGAAGAAGTATATGGTACAGTGGTAAACAAACGCGACTCCCCTTGGCAAATCTTCGTAGGATTATATTTCCAGTGTTTGCATTGAAATCCCCATCTTATCTTTTCCAAAGTTAATATTTAAATTTCAAATGAAAACGCTATCAAAATATCGCTACTTTTTTATTCAAGGTTTTTGAAGAGATGCAGCAGAAAATAACCATTCCAGAATCATGATTAACATGACATAACAAACCTAAGTCTGAATCCAACTATATTCCATCCTCTTTTTAACAATTTCCCTGAAGGCAAAATCTGATGCAATATTTTACAATTTAAATTCGCCAAGTTTATATATCGGTGAGGTTAGTTGTTTGAGAGACCCAGATATTTGCCCAATTACATCTACTTAAATAATAAATTCCAAGAACTTTCACAATGACATCGGGATATTTTGTTTTTCCATAAGAGAAGAATATATTAATATCCAAGAATGGTTTGTTGGCAACTGTGAATAAACCTTTATGTTATCATACTTCTAAGCATCACAGAATAATAATAGTTCAAAATAGATAGAAGTCATCAATAGAACGTGTAAAGCATTGAGGGGGTTCAAGGTTTAACACGGTGACACTTCAAACATGTTATTTGTTTTGAAACCTACCACCAATTTATTCGATACTAGTATGTGTTAAAAAGGCATAGTTTGCTGTATCTCCGGTTTCTACTATACTCATAACGGTTTCAAGTCATTCTGGAGCTGCTCAAATCAAATTCTCATTAAACTATTCTCCATTGTTGTCTTTTTCAATCATATGGCCAGACAAATAGTACCACAGCAGAAATTGTATATTTCTCTACATTTAACATTTTTGTGACTTTGGAGCTTTGTTGCCCTGTAACTATGAAACTAAATTATATATTGTTCAAGAATATAGTTTGTTTTCATATTGTTGTCGATTTCTAATTGCAATCATATAGCCTAAGTCTCTTTCGTAAATAGAAATGCACGTCCCATTTTTGCCTCACCAAACCGGCGTTTTTTCCCCGTTTCCTCCAAAACTTGTAGACTCTGATCAGTCCCTTATGAAAACAATCCATTTTGAACAGTAGGTTAACCAAACCAAAAGATCGACAAGGTCCAAAAGTATATCTTTTAGTAGCTCTGGTCTTTATTTTGGGTTTACTTCGGTTATGTTAGCACATGACAACTTGTTACTTTTTGCTAGGAACTTCATCGATCTGTCTTGTGAAATCTCAAGACAATTATGTAAAAATGAAAGTGTTTTTTGTATGAGAGTCAGAGAAGTCTAAAGAACTGTGTATGGCGAACTGAACATCCTCATATTATGACATCATCATCATCATTATATGTCATCTTCATCTTCATCTTTTCTCGTCTTCCTGATCATCACATTTTGATATTGCAATACATGAGTGCTCGGTTTCCATTGGATTGAGCAATCTCCTTAACTCCTTTGAATTCTTGTCACTGAATCAGAGGTTGCTTTGATTGTCAAGTGAAACCATTTGGTGTGTGTGGGGCTCAGTAGATAATCTTGTTACAAAATCTATCTTAACTGTATATTTCTCATCATCTGTCGAACTACATCTGAGGTTAACCTATCTCACTCCCGTCCTGTGCTGGAATGTCAAGTCAGTAAAGTTACTAGTAGCCAACGGGGTCCAACGTAGAGTCTGTGGGTTGAAAACTTCGCGACCTAGGCGATATTCTTGGGATCTAAAAAAATTAGGTGAAAAGTCCACCTTACCCATGATACTTAGCGAACTTGGTTCCATTCACAAGTAGGCATGCATCACCTAATCATTGCACCTCAAAGCAACAAAAAACAAACTTACAACCAAAGCCTACAACAAAGTACCCACAGTACACACACAACGTCCATAATGTAATTTCCGCAAAAACATACCCAGCCAACAATCAGCCCCCTAACGTTTTACACTGCACCATGAAAAGACTGTTTATCCAGTCTATATAACGTCCTTGCTATATCGAAAAAAAAAAATCAAAATATGCAGCTCTGACACCAAAATACCTTCACATTCAAAATTCTATTTTTGGTCAAAACCTCCCTCGAGTGAGATAAATATGGCGCAAAATTTGATAGGTTCGAGCCGCAAACATTAAATAAGATTGTAAGGGATTGCAATAGCATGTCTAGAACTATCACAATACTTCCTTAGAATTGTTTCAAACTATACATAACATGATAGATAAGCTGGCCACTTGCCTTGAACAAAATGTAACTTAACAGGTACTGCTGTCTAGCCCTGATACAGTATGATGGTTTCGTTTCTACTGCACTTTTACGAAAACTTTCACCATTAAGAAGTTCAGGAAACTAACCTTTCTTGAGCGGCTGCTTTAACGTTCACTCTTCAGCTTATGTTAACTCTAGTCATTGCATAATAAAGAGAGTTAAAGGAGAGTTGGAATGGATATCATTGAATGTAGATTTATTCGCATTGATATCAACCTTATCTATCACTAAACTATATAACCGAAACCCCAGTGTATAGTAGCGCTGTCGAACTTGTTATCTGCCGTTGTTTTGACACATGTCTTACGTGCTTCCTGTTTATTGAATACCTTGATGTTCTGGCGTTAAAGGCTGAGGCCCCAATTTCCCCCACCAGACAAACACAAGTCCTGCTCTCTGGGTGCCTTACCTTCTGCCAATGCTGCTTCTACTTCTCTAATTTTTTTGTTGAATGGCTGCTGATAATACATATACTAACGGTCCCGATGGTGGGGTCCCGACGACGGACGACTACGATATGAGATGAAATCATGATGATGATCATACTGTTATTATGATCATGATGATCGATCATGATTAGTGATCATGACGAGGATCAATGATGATGATGATCCACCACCACGCACCAACCATCACCACCACCACCCTGTGCCCTATTTCCCCCCTCTAAGAAAAGTGGTATGTCCGCATATGTACTGCAGGTGTTTATTTTTTTTAAATACGATTCCAGAAGATATGTTATCGTTTGGGTAAAATAAACACTTTTCTTTGCTGCTTGTTTTAAAATGAATTGTTTGAGAGGAGTTTCAATATGTCGCCCATTTATTCCCCATGATAGCAGCTGAACTTCTCTTTAAAATGGCGTAAAAACGCTCATTCCTAGTGAACCTAATCAACGATTTAAGCGGTTGACTCATGTGAGGTAACGCCTTTGAAAGAAGTAATGAAAAAATGTGCGACCCATTCATTCATGCCTCATCCGCACACGATATGAAACGCATTGCTATAGAACGCCCGCTTTTGTTAAAAAAAAAAGTACGCCGTGTTTGTATACTAACAAAAAAGAACATTGTAATAGAGACAAAATTGTAAAAAGTAAGACACTAAGTAAAAGTAACAAACACAACGAACAGAAACCAATGGCAAAGGACTTATTGCCGTCCACAACTCTGTATTCCAGGACCTCATCAGTTGAATATCTCATAAGGGCAGCTATTCATCATCACCATTTTCTATTCAATCTATTTCAAAATCGCTGACTCGATGTTGTTTGTTGCAATTACGCTCACTCTTGCTCTTCAACTAAAAAATATAGCCTAATAAAATATATTTGTTTCCTAAGAAGGAATCGACCACCATTGCCTTGGTTTTCAATACGCGCGCCTTGTAATACGTAATCCACGCTAATCCGAGCCGGACATACGGTTTGTATTTTTTGTAAAACTTAAATACATTAGCGGAAATCAAAGCGCAAACATATAAATCAAAAATAGCCACTAGAGTCGAGTCGAAAAAATGTGGTCCTGGAACACAAGTTGTCGGACAGAATAAGTCCTTGCAAACAACAATGTAATAAAGATACAATGCTCACACGAACACAATCTAGATGTCTATTTCTGGTGGGGGCATGGAAGTTTGGGTCAGGTCAATTTGTTTTTCAATCCCACCTTCGTCGGCCCGTCGATTTTTTTTTACCGCTTTTCCGGCGGCGAGTTTGTTTTTTTCGCCACCGTTGAGAGCGAATTTTATATTTCCATGTTAAAGTATATTTTTATTTTAGAGCGTTGAGTGGGAGAAGTTTTTACACTTTTGAGTGGCGGGCCAAATTGTTTTACATACTCACCAGGTTGTGGCATTGTTTTTTATTGGGGCACGAGTGAACGATTTTTCGTTCCTTAAAAGAACTTCCATGTCCCAATGGGAATCTATATGGTTCAACCATAATATGGACACAAGTAATAGATAGACAAATAATAGAAGCGCAAACAGAACCGCCAAACAACAGAAACAAAAGTATAGCAACCAAGGGTGTTAAGTGCCAAGCGTTAATGCCGAGTGTTAATACCATTGCTAAAAACAGAGAAATGGCAAAAAATCTTGGTTGGAAAATCATGCTGCTATGCAATATGAATAATGAAATCTGTAAAAAATATCGAAAAGGTTGTGCATTGATACTTTACAGGAACACCAGACTGGAAAAGTGACCTGACCTTCCAGTGTCCACGGTGCCATGCTTGTCTTCACGTCTATTATCTGCTCGAACAAAACGGGGATAGACTATTCCCTAGTCCCATGACGGATAATGTAGGAGACATGATTCATTTTCAAGCAGAAGTTGCTTTAAGTCTGAGATGTCCATTAGAGAAAATGCCGCCCGTTTTAATGAGCAGGAAGGAATAAGACGTGATATATCTCGGTGAGAAAACCTAAACGAGCCCGACCTACAGTGTGTCCCTAAAAACGCAACACTTGTGCCAGTCGCCATAATTTTGAACAAATGCATATGACGACTTGTCCTTTGTTGTAAGGTAAGATAGACTGTTAGCTAATGTCCCTGAAAGTTTATAAAGGTATATTCAACCTTTTATAAGATATTATCCCAGAATCAAGTCACCTACAGTACCATTTTCCCATTGAGGCGTTAGTAACTATAAATGCGGCACTGTACTTTTGGTGTGCAGTGGCCACCAAGTATGAATCTCTAATCAACCACCATTTCCCTTTTTTTAAAATTACAGTTGCTTGCAACAAACAAATTTTTAACATATAAATCTTTTTCCATTGGGTAATAACAGCATTTTTAAACACAAACTTAAAAGATGAAGTAAGCATGTATGGTTAACAACATGTATTATATCCTAATTAGAACAATTAATGGGTCTTGTGGGTGACTTGATTGTTGGGGTCATATCCTTAAAAGAACTATTGACTGTAGCATTTATGATTTTTTTTCTAGGACATTAGCTAACAATCTTATGTTGCCTTACAACAAAGAACAAGTAGGTCATGTGTTTTGTTCAAAACTTGGGGCGGCGGGCACCAAGTGTTGCGGTTTTTTTTTGTGTGGGGTGGGGAACACACGTAAATATATGACACGCGCCGTGCTTTTTGTCCCTGTTTCCTTTTGTGTTTTTCATTACAGCATATCTTAATTACTTTCGTTTTCTGTTACATTGTTGCTCTACTAGATGACAACACTTTGCTGTGGATAGGGACCTGATTAGACCACCAATTTCATCACACTCACTTGTTAACCATTACTTGGCTTTTCGTATCAAATTTCGTACTGTTGATCAACCCTTGAGATGGACGGGTATTACTCTCGAAGGCTATGGGGTAAAAACTCGAGCAGACCCATCACATGCTGGGGTGGCGCAAATGGATTAGAGCACCCGAGATCTAAACGGGAAATCTGGGGTTTCGAGTCCTCATCTGCAGCAAAATTCCTTTGCTATAAATAATTCTACGTTTCACACCGCTGTCATCAAGTTCTCTCTCATTTGTATTTATTCATGGCAGTAATGCACACAAGAGGTTCTTATAAAAACTAAAAAGGTGTGTTTTTTTACAAAACCGTGCTCCTCCATCCCTTACTCATGATTATTGAAAGGGGGGTCCTTTGAGCCACTTGATTTACATGCAGCGCTTACAACGGGGATTTACTAGAAAGCCAATGCTATACGACGTTTCCCACTTGATCGGTGTCACTGCGACAAAATGATTTTTCGACTCGACTTACTTCACTTAAATATGCCACACCGTTTGTCTGATGCGGAGGCGCTTCGCATTAGATACAAAGGCGGCTGTGGACGGCAGCCTACTAACCAGGATACGTACCATGACTTTTGTGTGTTTAATTTGGCTATTTTTTGTTGCACAAAGTGGAAGTGATTCCGAGAGGAAGGGTGGCGAACATGGTGGAAAAGGCGGGCATGAAGAGGCCAAAACGTAAGAACGTTATTTTTGTACGTACAATATAATTGAAAGTCATGGAGTAGAACAAACTAGCGAATTAGATAAAATCTGAGATATCAATAAATATTAGGTGTTATTTTTACATTAATTTTATAAAAGTAATTTTCGGAATTGGCAAGGAATGTTGTAAGGGCGAATTTTATTTCCTATCCTCTTTTTGTAAGAAGATCCACCCTCCATTGAAAATAGTTAACATGTTCCAGGTGTTCATAGAGGACCAAATACGAAAAATTGAAAAATTAGAAAAAGCCATTTGCGTCTTTCAATGGTAACTTGTCAAAAATACGTTACTTTTGAATCAAGTAACTTTTTTTTTTTTTCGCAATTTGTCAACATTTGTATATCTTCTTAGCTCCTAATGTGTTTTGGAATCGTTTGCAGTTTTTGATTAATGATAACTTAAACCTTTATTTTTTCCCGAAATTGGCTCTTATGGTATCTAGGGAATGTAGAGGGTTTCGCTTTCTAGTCATACAATTTCCGTGTCACACGTTAAAACATACGAAAGCATCAGTAAAAATTAGTTTTTTAAATGTTAGTCTGACTTGAAAGGTATGCAAGTTGTCAAAATGCTGAGCGGTTTTTTATTTTAATTTTCTAAATCGGTCTAAAAAAGTTCACGAAGTGTTCTAAAGTCCTCTATGGAATCCGCACCAGTTGTCTCTCCTGAACTCGTGATACAACCCTATACAGAATACTTGACCATCAGTGGTGTCTTTAAAAACATTCTTGGTTCATCAAATTACTGGAACGTATAAAACAATACGGTTCGATATAAAGAAGAAAGGTTAAAACTGTTTCGTTAAAAGTGATATATTTGTACAAGCTTGAGACTAGTAGAAGGAATCAATCTTTTCAATAAAATGGCAATGAATGCAACGACAATGAATAAGGCTTAAATGCTGTCCATTTTGGACACAGTCTCTCATTTGCTCAAAAATATGTTTTGAAAGAAGACATTTTATTCCTCAAAGGTAATAAAAATACCTTAAAGAAATAAATTTTGGAACCAACTTTTGCCATTTCAAAATAACGCATTGTAATTTTCCATAAAACTACTTACCATTTTCACCAGTATAGAAACAACTGATAAATAAGTCTTTAGTCCAAATTGCTTTTGAAATTCATGGATGTAATGGTGTCACAGTTGTTTTCCCATTTCCCGGTGCTCCCCGGATCACGAAAAATTGGGTGTAATAGCCGTACATTAACCTTCACTCGTAGTGCGTTCTTTTGCATCCAATGCATTATTTAATAATTTTCCAATCAATTTGAAGCGATATCACGTCGTATCGCAACGATTTTAGGCGGGTTTTAAATTGACATTAACCAATTTATTCAGGATATGTCATTTAACATTCCAATCGATGCTCGTGCACTATATAAGCAATCATCTATCAGGAGCTAATGGAATACAAAGGGGGAAAGTCCGGGGAAACCGTCTCAGTAAGTCATTAGGTCAGGCTGCCTGTAAGCCAAATAAAACTGAAGCCATCTATTTTGATTGCCCTTTTCAACAAACTACAAAAAGTTCATATTTTGATGCTGCAGGAATCTAAATGACACCATAATAACAAAACAAATTCTTTGGGTATATTATAAACATGCGGTAACTGTTTTATATAAACAAATAGATTGAATTAAATTTGGAGAAATTATCACTAGTTGTTTCTTTCTTTTTTACTTTATTTTGGCAGTAAAAGGCAAATCACACGTAACGAGAATGTAACATATGACGAAACGTGTAGTTAGCTTAAGGCAGTATTTTGGATGTCACATTTTTTTTTCAAGGGCTGAATTCATGTTCTCATAAATTGGGGCAACTTACCCGTCAAAGTGAGAAGTTCATACGCATTCAGGCAAAACATAGCTGTAAAATATTTTATGAGCCCATAAACTTCATAAATGAATAATTAGAAGTGTGAAAGGCAAGTCGATAGCACTCAGAAAAGGTTTGTTATAGTGCTTGTATTTTTGATGCGTGGTGGTACTTTATGAGGAGTGTATTGCAAGTTTTTATCTTATAGTTAAAATTTCAATTGATATTTAGAAATAAAATACTCAAGCTTTCGATAATTCATGTAGGGGATAAAAATAATATTGTGACTGATAGCATGTTCTCAGTTCTGTTGACTTTACTATTTACGTTCAAATTTTGTTTCATCATTAAGTAGAATTATATTACTAATATAAACTTGGAATTTGATGAACAAAATAACAATGCATTCGATTTTGTTAAGCGTTGAATGACAATATGAATGCTTACGGTGTAATAGAATTAAGTCTGAAACTGAAATTATGTACAAATAAGATAACAAACTTGAAAGAAATAATTACAAACGTGCGGTGACGGTGATAGTAACACGCGTTGGTACTTGCACTAAATATTTTGAAGACGTGCGCCCAGTGCTCGAATGACGAAATATGCTCGTTTAAATTATTAAAGCCAATGCCGCTACCCACAGTACAGCCGTTGGTGCTTGGTAACACGATAAATGTACAACATTTCGAAATGTGAAATTAAGTATTTTAAAAATTAATCTAAATTCCGCTGAATGAATACTCTAAACTGAGCTCCTATAGGGGGCATTTTGAAATTTTGGAATTTCACTAATGCTACTATTGCGAAATGTAAGATTTTCCTCACGATTTTACATGGATATGGGTGTTTGTGTGGGGGTAGGTAGGTGCAGGTGTATTGGTGTATACGTATGTGAGTGTGATCGCGTGGGTACGTTTGTTTGCGTGTGTGTTTATATGTGTTTAGTGACAAGACGAGTCAAAACGAGCTAAAAACCAGATTCTTAAGAAGGACATGACAACAAATTACCTAATTTTTTCGCGCAATGGCGCCTGCCATATGTGAGAATGAAATATATATAGATTGCAAGCGCCAGCTATACATATCACCATCATAGTCGTGTTTGCCTTACATTTTAGTCAGTAATTAAATTCAATGAATTGTGTTAAAATTGCTGTTACGGATGCTATTATGTTCTTGCATCCACTGAAATAGGTCCTACCTGAAATTGAGGATACACCACCAACTGGGGAAATCCAGTTTTTTAAAAGGCCGCTATAAACCCCATGCAATATGCTGCCATGCCGCAGGGCAAGAGAGCTACATTGTTTGACTACAATACCTTCAGTTGTTTCCTATGATGCTTAAGTTGTACAGGTGATGCCTTATACTCTTGGTATTTCTAGGGCAAGGACGATTTTATGTTAATCGCTAAGTTTGACGTCGTAGGGCACATGTGGTCCAGTGGATCAGCGCTCGGCCCGCACGCCAAAGTTTGTGGGTTCGAGCCCCGCTGGGGCCAATGTGTTTCGCCCTTTAGTAAGGCGATTTACCTCAATTACTCCTCTCTACCCAGGTGTATAAATGGGTACCGGCATTATTCAATGTTGGGAAGGTAACAGACTCGCTGTAGATGAGGTGTGGCGATCCCACTACAGCAACATTATATGGTGGAGTCTGGCCCAATCGCTTCGAAAGAGAGATGGGCACTCCGTTCCTGTGTACACAGGTCCGTCCCCTTTACCTTTACCTGACGTCGTAAATCAAAATGTATGTATATACGTTGGAAATGAGGGCTAATTTGAGCTAAAATATATTTAGGCTGGGAGGGGAAGATGCACACCAAACCACCACCCCAGTTGCTCGTTGTTATTTATTGGGAACCTGTGTTTTGAACAAGGAAACTGGAACCTCGTTCGAATATGTGAATAGGTGTTTTGTGTATAAGTATACCCGATATCACCCATTAAAAGTATATTTATGAACACATTTGGCTTTACGACCATGGATCCGAAACAATACTCCTCGGAAGGTTTTCCATAATTCTCGGATGTTTTCCCATTGTAGTTTATTTCGTCTAATATTGGGCGGTTCTTTTGATAACCTAGCTTGGAAGTTTAGGAAATCAAGGCTCTGCGTATGTTCGTCTTAGTGTGGCATTTCATGTTATGGCGTTATATCCAATGAGGAAAGTGCACTACCATTATCACACTCGCACCGCACTATAACGGAATAAACCGAAAAAAAGAACCCCTCATACTCTTAACACTTTCTTATATTTTCAGACTGTTAAATATTTTGAATTTTGTCTATTTGTGTCTATTTGACCACTTACATCATGTACCGGGTAGTTATTTTGATGTATTAAATAATTGTTGAGAAAAGTTATGGATTCATAAACCTAATCAATTGAAGTGTGCAAGAATCTACAGATCAAAAGACGTGTCCAATAGCTAGGTGATAAAATGAAAACACCATCAACCCCCTGGGTCATTTATTGCATGAATGTGCTTATTTGTGGTTGTTACTTAATCTTCATGATTTTTGAAAGAAAAGTAAATTTTAAAACGTTACTTTTAAGTATTTCCAGGTATTTCCCAGTATTTCCCGTTTTGGACAAAATATGCCTGTGGTATTTACCGGTAAATACCTTGATTACCGCCCTGGATTCTCCAAGGTACCGTGCGTAAAGAAACTGAGTTGTCCCCATGAGGAGTATTCCTGCCCACCCTAGCAACATGTACGGAAATAAACAAGTGAACTTGGAGACCGAGCCATTGGGTACAGTGTAGCGACACACGATGCATTACGGCATCAATGGAGAATACAATAGACAGATGGTGGTGGACACTCAGTCACATGGAACTGTAGTTTTATGACCCCGGTCAACTCTGGTTCAAAGGTAAGAGGTGCTCTTCCCACAATGCATTTGTCCAATATTAAGTTTGCACTCGTGTTGCATGAATTATAGCTGACAAAAGGTAAATTATACACTTTCAGGTTGAGTGAAAACAGTGAACAAAAAATGGATATTGGAAGAATTGCATTGTGGGAAAGAACAGTTTACAATCCTCTTGGTCAGGAGTATGGAATAAATAAAGCTCATTGCAACATCACACAGCTTATTGGTCCGTGTGAGTTGCATTTTAGTGATACACATATTAAACAAGGAACAACCACGCATTCTTCACAAAGGAGTTTCACAAATGACACGGAAAACCAATTCTTGTTATAAGGTTTAATTGCATATATGCAAAAAATGAAACTGCGATTGCAATGATCCAAGGCTCAAATCTTCCTATTCCTATGTTTTCGCCTTTTAGACGAAAATGAATTTGGAAGAAAGAAAATGCTAAAGGGGGTGGCCGATTTAAGGATATAAGTTTTGATTTATCTTATTAGATTGGCCTTCACTCTAAAACCCCATCTTCAAAGTTTCGCGTCGGTATTTCAATTACGTTTTGATGCGAGAGCTAAAAACGGATTTTGTAAGCCCATAGGTATGTGTTAAAAATTAATATTGGTCGACCAAAATGGGCGCCACATTTTCGCTCATAAACTCCAAACCAAACTTCCTTCGGCTAAAGAATTTCACAGGGTAAATGAGGAAAAAAGTAGCTTTCTTCTGATACCAAAAATGTTAACCACGTCCGGTAAAACTGGGGCTTCTGGGGACGAGGCTAATTGCGATCGGGCCATGAACCTCTAAGAAGCTGCTAATATGGCTGACGGGCTTACCATTTCTTTCTAAATTAGGTGTGCATCATGTTTTGGTTTTCATGCATCCAGTTTTATACGCAGTAGCAACGTTCTTATCTTTTTACTGTCAGCTTGACAGTAGTACGTGATAAGATTGAATAAATTGGAAGCTTTTCATTGATTCTGTTTACTGTATAACATTGAGTAGATGGTGAGTACCAAATCGTAATTCTTTGTTATATTACCAGCTGCTCCACTAGCACGTCTTGATCAATTTCGTACTCTAATCACAGCTGTTTGACCCCATGCAAATTGTCTCTTTTATTTTTAGAGCAATTTTAAACAATGGCGACACAATTTTGACAACTGATATAAGTAGGGACATTCAAGAGCTATTACCTCCGCAAAAATCAGAAAAATCCATTGCGGGAATCTTGCCATATAGGCCTGCAAAGGTCATAATTTGTATGTTATAGCGCCCTCTATATGCCTACTTCCCATAGAAAGACGTGTAAAACTAGATTTTAAGAAAAATCATATTTGCCCGCAATGAAATTTCATCAAATTCACACAGAATATAGTAAGTGGTATAAATACTCCAAATCAGTTGTCAAAAGTGTGTCGCCGTTGATATTTTTTGTTTTATTCTCGTTTTGTCATAATAAATGAGACTTTCAAACAGCTGTGTAATAATATAACCATTTCACCCCTGGCAATACACAGCTGGATTCCAAGTAACTTCCAGTATTACCCGAGTAAGAACTACTCGCGTCTCAGTTGATTTGGGTTCACACAACGGGGTCTAGCGATTACGCAACCTCTCTCTGAGCGATGTTTAAATTGAAATGCCGACGCCCACAGCAGCCGACAACATCCCGCCTAGCTATTGTTATGAGTGTCATTGTTCAAATAAAAGTCTCTACAACAGACTTTAGTAGGCGTCTGTGGAAATTTGATATTCGGGTTTAATTATAAGGTTTTAAAACAAAAATATGTGACCGGTTAGAAGTTTTTCTGTTGAAGGGTTTCGGGTGGTATAAAAGGAACCATTTTAGACAAAAAAATTCCTACACGGTCATCGATTTTTCTTGGGAAATGCGAAGTAAATGTCTGTGTTTTGAAATGGCAGCAGTGCGTGACCTGATGTTGGTGTAATCCATGCACAGCGGGACTTTGGGAAGACTTTGCTGGCTGCTGTGGCCGACACCCTATTTTCTGTTTCGGGTCCTTTCAAATTTAACTAAGCGGTCACAGGTTATTCCACTCGCTATAAACCTAGATCAATATAGGACGATCAGCAACGTTAAGTCCCGCGTTAAGTGCATTGTATAAATCACAAAACCAGAATGGGCAGAGTCTGTGCCAGGTCGAAAATTTCGGATCCTAGGCGATACTCTTGGCCACGGTTGAACAAATGTGATACTTAACGGACTCGGTCACTTATTAGCATGTTTACATATTACAATCATTGCACCTCAAAGCGCACGACCCATCTACTTGCCTTCATCAAAACACCCACAGTACACACACACACAACGTCAATATTGTAATTGCAAATGTGCAGAAAGCTAACATGTCATCGCCCTACATGGTACACTTCACAAGAAAAAGCTAGTAATCCAGCTTATATAACACCCTTGGTTACATTTGCAAGAATGTGAGCACAAAGGATGAAAACAGTTTGGTAATATATGTAAGCCGGTTTGTTGTTTGTGTGTTGTGTGTGTGTGTGTGTACGTGTGTGTGTGTGTGTGGTGGTGTGTGCTTGTGTGTGCGTTGTGTGTTTGTTGAGTGTTTTAGGTGTTGTGGGACCTGTAGGAAAAATGGATAGGAGAGAGGGCATCAGTGGGTGATTTTAAGTTTGTGTGATAATTTAAGCGGTTTCTTATTACAATGTTGAAACAATGACATAGTCGATTCGTGTAGAGTCAAGCAGAACAAGTTCTAGTATCCAACAAAATATTGCTCTAACGTACAATGAGAATAAAAAATATAGTAATGCAACTTTTCTAGTGATATGTCACAAATAATGTATGTTAAATTGCAAACAATTTGTTAACGCATGGCACTCTTTAAGGTGCTTGTTTGATTTATGGTATTGTGTTCTTACGTGATATGAGAGGCTGCATTACACATTACACCCCCATAAGTCGTGGGAACAAAACTTGCGGTTTTGATGGAAGACGCCAATAATGCATGTTGTAAACGCCCTATTCAATACTGTGATATATTGAGGTTGTTTAACCACTAAAACGACGGTTTTTTGTTTATATTTTGAGAATGAAATGGATTTGAGTGATCAAATTTCAGGACGACAATGAGAAAAATCGGCCTTTCATCGATATCAAACATCGATACTACGTCCGGGTAAATCAGGGGGTCCCAAAGACGATCGGAACAAGCACCTTTAAATAGCGTGGATAGATTCGACTTATCCAGGAGGCGGTGAACACCCCTGTCTTCC
Organism: Ophioderma brevispina; assembly: GCA_023653785.1. Lineage (NCBI taxonomy): Eukaryota > Metazoa > Echinodermata > Ophiuroidea > Amphilepidida > Ophiodermatidae > Ophioderma > Ophioderma brevispina. The sequence continues at coordinate 77,556 of JAMKCH010034831.1, forward strand.
GGTCACTTTTGGAGAGCAATATAACAGGTATTTGGGAGGTGATAGTCCTTCTAAAGTGCTGAAAGAGGAGAGAATTAAAGAATGGCATTAGGTAAAAAGGCGAGCAATAGTAATTACTTTTTCTACAAATCTTGATGTATGTGTTCAAGTGTGGGTGCTGTTTTTTATTGGAGCAAATGGGAAATGTTTCAGTAAAGATATATATCGTAATTCAGGATGCTTTGAACGACATCGGTGTGATTAGAATCAAAGAGCGTTTTAGGACGAAGCATCTTTTTGATGCGCGATGGAGTGCATATTGACTCGGGTGATTAGAATTGCATCCGTTTGACGGTCGGTTGTTTCTTATATTGTTCAATCGGTTAGGAAATAACACTTAAAATGATTGCCAAAGCAGATTGTCATAATTACCTCATTGTTCAATACTGTTAAGTAAGGGAAATTGGGAAAAATACAAGGACACAGAGGTTTCTTGAGGATTTGCAAATTTATCTATTCTCTAGCAAATATGAATTTGATTGCTAATAGAGCACCTCGAGAACAATTCAAGAAATAGAGAAGAAAACAAAACAAACTGTGAACATCCTCCTGCGGTCCTAATCGTCCCATAGAGAAGGCATGCTTGACTGAATTTGCTGCAGTGCACGGCAGAAAAATAATAAATCTCCTGTTTATTACGTAAAACGTATTCGCGTAGATTCAGGGTGTACTTTTCTGGAGATGTACTCGTATCTCTTTAGTTTCCCGAAGAGTAAGCACAACAGAAGTCTTTTGTTTTCTGAGAGCTGAATGTTTTTGTCATAGTCATGAAATTACAGTGTCACTATAACCTGAGTGTCCTACCCATGTTACATTGTACGCACCTTATGTCGCACTATACCTTACCAGCCTTGTCTACAAAGTCACGGGTATTCCGTGTATGTTAACATGGTAGCTAAGACTCTCTCATGGGGGAGTCGCCCTTTCTTTACTCTTTGTGAAATGACCTGTATATCCGTACACAATTGAGATATTAATATCCCACTCAGGACCGTGGACACCGCACCAATTCTTTTCAATCAATATTCCTTGAGATTTGGTGTAAAATGGTCCCTATTGATTTTAGCTATCTCGGTGAAAAAGTTGCATATTTTTGGAAGTGGATATGTGATTAGAGATGAAAAAGAAACATTTAAATTCTTATAAATGCTTATTATATCTACAAAAAGTAAGAAAAATCATAATATTTAAAATAAAATTTGTTAACAGATGTTGGTTTAGTTGTGAAAAAATATGGTGATCCACATATCTATTTATGGTGATCCATATATAATGTATATCAGCATAATGGCAATATGGCGTCAATATAAAATTAGAATTTATAACAAACATCAGCTGACAGTCAACGGTAATTATAGGGTTAATCGAACGACAGTAAACCATAAAACTGATACTTTTGTGGGTGGACTTGTTAGTAGCATATTTAGCTGATAGAACTTTCGAAGAGAAAATACTTACAGTGCATATTATAGCAAAATTCGTTGAAGGTTCACCTTGCCCTGTTTGTAATTGCTTCTTTACTTGTTCTCTAATCAGAGGTATTTTGTCGAAAAATGAATCATTGAAAAGAAAAAGAAAAAAAACACCCCATAAAACCTACTTTTCTTATTCTGTATACAACTAAGATAGAGCTAGACTGACTATCACATTATGTCCGTAATGAAAGAAATACACGTAGCTCTATTTAAAAGCTACGATGCTCTATAGCTCTATCTACAACCTTGAAGAAACTGTTGGAAATGTCGGTTCAAAATGACTAAGGCATGTATAAATGTATTTTTGTATTTATTGTGCCAGTGCAATGAAATCAGGTGTTACATTGCGCCAAAATGTCCTTTCCAAATTTAGCATGAAAAAACAGTTAAATTTGACCCCAGAATAAAAGTTTGTTTTCTTACAAAAAGCACCAATATGTATCGACAACTTGTAATTTATACTTCGTCCACGCACACTCAGTGAATTTTGGAAGTCAGAGTTCCGTCAAAATATCATGGGCATTTTTAGCTGAAAATAAGGTGCTACAATCACCAAACATGCTCAAAAGAACCACTGGACCAAGGCCTATATGGACTCCACATCATTGACCTCCAATGACCCATAATGGACCTTTGACTCCATTTTGTAAAATATTATTCATGCAATTCCTTGGTAAATAAGTTGCTGCGATCTGCAAATTTGTTGAAAACCTATACAGGGTGTACACAGATTGACCACTGTGTTACCTTAAACCCTTTTTATAAAAATCTATCAAATATTCTTTGAAATTAAGGTGTTACAATCGTCAAACTTGCTCACTGGACCTGCTAGAGCTGCAAGCTTTACCTGGGGGTGTACAGAGATTGACCTTCCTACATGACTTTTGATCCTGTTAGGGGTATATCCCTGCCACGGGGTTCTCGCATGTTTTAACTTGCAGTATTTTTTTTATTGTGCCGTTGCAATGAAATCAGGCGGTATATTCCGTCAAAATGTCCTTTCCGAATCAAATCCAAAACTTTGCTCCTTTAAGAGAAAAGATTCAAACATTTATTGTAATTTAGTAGGGATTTCCAAAACTGGTGAAATGCATGTATGGCTCACCATTATGCCAAGTGGTAATCTGTTTAAAACCACACTTCTTTTCTGTATGAATATATAAATACATTGAACACCTGCTAAGATAATAGTAAACTGATAGAAGGATTAAAATATTCTCTACATATGCCGGTACAGCAATTTGTTTGAAAGGGCACTTTATCTGTGTATTAATATATAAATATCATAGAGTAGGTCGAAAAAAATACTACGTAGATTAGAGCGAATCTTTTATCTAATTGACAATTTAATGGAGCCTAGAATCCACTCTCTAATTTAACCTATTCGCCTATAATTTTGTAATTGCTATGACATTATCCAAATCTTCCACGGCGAGGAATTTGATTCATCAAAATCGGGTTCTGAATATATTACTCTTAATTCTATAATGAGAATTATAGGTAGAGCGAGATCGCAATTTCAAAAAGATGTAACGGCAGTACTATATAGGTTGAACACTTTCCTAATAATGCATCATTCGGATGACGTACATAGATATTGTCATTATATTAACATTTTTGCGAATATCATGTACAAGAATTGCTTTGATTCAGATTTACGTCGTACTCTTATATGAAACTCTTAATGGATAATGGATAACCCTACTTCTACACTGTGCTAACGTTATAGCATTTGCGAATGAGCTACTACCGATTCGTAATCATTTGAACTGTCAACGTTATGTTGTAGGAGGCTGGCATGTAATCCTAAAAGAATATGATTAAAATATAGGGAAAAGGGTAGTATAAAAGTGCCAACAGGAACAACAAGGGAAACAAGAAGAACAAGAACAACAGCAAGAACAACAACAAAAACAACAACAAAAGTAAACAACGTACACAGCAAGGTTAAAGGTCAATCCTCGAGTCACAATTAAGCTTTTTCCCCATTATGATACTGAAGCTGTATTCACTGTCATAAGGTCTGGACTTATAAGTTGTCCAATAAAAGCTAAGCACATATGTTAGATCATCTCTTAAACGAGCTGTTTTAGATCATAAAAGCGACAAAAGTACAGAGGACAGCAATTTTTTCGAAGATGAAATCTAAAATCAATCATGGACATCTAACAGTTAATGCGCTATAGTCGTTCAGGCAAAGAGCATGCCACTTGCCCTGTGTAGTTAAAAGAAGGCTGAGCTCGGTGAATTTTCCCTCGTTAGTTAAATTAGTGGATACGTCTATATGATAAGATACATCCAGGGAGTGGTCTCCCATATCGCACTGTCTGTATACACTTTGTTGCATATACCTATATCAGTACTTAGGAATACTATAAATGCTAGGAAGTTAGAACACAAACAAATTGATCTCACTGCAGACTAAATTAATATAAACTTAGAATGGGTGAAGTGCCTACACTGAGAAGATTAGTTTGTCAAGAAAAACGTCTTATGTGACAAATTTAAATTAGGCAAATTTATTTTTTGATCATTCAAACTAAGCTAATTTTTGTTTTATGTTTTACTACCATTTTACCATTTAAAATGATTTCTTTTTTCATCACAGATATTTTAATGACCTACAAATTTTCACTTCATGACAAATTAATGAGTGTCATTAAAAATTATCATGAATTTGTACATTTTAGTGCATTACAAATTATTTTGTGTATGACATATTAAATGACAAGTAATGACTTTATAGTTTGTTAATAAATATGACAAATTATGAACGCATTAATTATCATTTAGGGTATGAAAAATGTTGTATTTCATAAATTTTTAATTGGTCATGAAATTTTAAAGAGTGAAATTTTAAAAGTCATGAAAATATCTTATGATAAAAATTAATTAGTAAAGCTCATAATTGTCAATTGAACATAATCAAATATTTTATCTTGATTTTCTTGAATTCCTACGGACCAGAATATCTCAACACTTGGTTAAAGGTGCATTTCGTGATTCCATCACCTTCTGTTTTATTCATTGTTCACTAGATATCCTTGAGAAAAGTTCACAACTTTGTAGTTGATCCCGATCTTCCGGTTTTGTGTAATGAGCAATTGCTTGTTTCTCAAGGTCCTATAGGCCACTGTGCATTAATTTCTATATGTTTACGGACAGAAATTACAAAATTGCGAATTTCTTACAGATACGACCGAATTTGCACGTAAGATTAGGTACAAAATGATTACTAATGTTGACGGTTTAGATGATATTAAAATCTCAACTTTTTTGATGTAAGTCGGGGGACGAGGCTGTGGATCACGAAATGCCGCTTTAATGCAATGCGTAATTCCAGTTGCTCAGTCATTTCAATTTGGTTCGCGCATGTATTAGGTAAAATAATATTATAATAATACAGGCTTGCCCCAAAAAGTTGTACAAGCAGATAAACTCCAATTTTTCAAAAAATACTTAACCTGAGAATTTAATTTTTTTAATGGAAGATATTAATTGTATTCTTATGTATAAATTGTGCAAATCCCATGACAATCCGCTCACCCAACCCAGAGATGAGATATGAAGATTATTAAAAGGCTACCTGTTTGCGCCATTCCAATGGGGATTTACACCGTTAACACCATTTGCAAAGGTCCGCTTCGGGTGATGAGCGATCGAAGGATTGGGTATCATGGCCATACCATAAATATCAAAACAAAGGCAACTGATAATAGTTTTTAAAAAAGATTTATTAAATGGCAAATAGGCATTAGAAACGCAAATCAATAAGTATGATTAAACCTACAGAGCATTCAAGAAAATAATGATCAACACAAATCAAACTTTGTCCTTATGGTCTATTTTGTGAGCTATACATGTGACATTTAGTTTTCAAAGTAAAACGCATTTTGACAAATATATAAACCTGTAAAAATTAAACGTCGGCCATTGATGTTTGAATGCCGTAGTCAAATTCTTTTACAGAAAAGAAATTTAAAATAGTTAGGACATGAAAGCACTTTGCTCGGCATGTATTTCCCGTTTCCCTGGATCTTTTACCCAGTCTCAAATGTATAATGACACAAACAGATATGATTGGTTCTTAACTTTTCGTATTGTGACGGTTTTATAAATAAAAACATTGAATGAACATTATTTTCTTTGAATAAGCTAAGAGGGATCACACGTGTAATTTATTGAATTTGTATTATATTTAATATGTGGATATAAATTATCTTGAATCTAAAACATAAACGTCCATTGCTTATTGGTCCAATTTACACGCATTACCCCCACAATGAACATTCATCAGGTAATCCTGAGAATGTGAATTGTTCCGCTTTCTTAAAAGTGATTATTGTTAAATATTGTGTAAGAATTTTAGAAACGTCACCCAAACATGATATCTTTTTTCATAATAAGCTAAATAAGCATTTTTATGATAAGGTAGACAATACCACACGAGTAAGGGTTCTTAAATTTTGACTTTAATGAAAATGACCCTTGACCCTGCGTAGCTAAGCCTGTGTGTTCATTTACGGAGAGGGTGGTACAAGATTAGATAAATTCGCCTATTAATGACAAATCCAAACAAACAAAACCAAACTCACTGCTGATGACAGAAGGAAAGGAAAACACATATAACACCCGTGATCATTTCAGTGTTATACTTAATTTCACTTTTTAAAATCTTAATATTTTCAATTATGCTAACTCCCTTAGAAATTGACAATCAATTTACTTGATAGATGTATTCGAATGAAAAAATATAATACCTTGACATCCGAAACGTAGGTGTGATGGTGAAAATAAAGTACTACGTGAAGCGCATAAAAAATCAATATAAGAGATAATATATTTTGTCCAGTAAAAAATCTCATAACATTGGTAGGCTTCCTTTGAGGAATATAAAGAATTATGGTGTGATCTACCTATCAAAGGATATGAATTACCTACATACCATTTTGTTATTAGATTTATTAAACAACACGTTTTTTGAAGTATAGTAATAATCTACTTCTAAGTTCACAACGTCTTAGTATTTATGATAATAACTTTACACGAAAATGAGTGAATGATGCAAATTCATGTTCTTTCAGACGGTCGATTTAAAGGCTCATTTAAGGCGGGAAAATATGAGCACATGTGTTCATTGTAATAAAGTATACATCACCGGTCCTTGCTGTCAAAAGAAGATGATCACTTATGGGATGTTTAGAATTCACCAAGCTTACCCTGACAGCGTACCGTAGTAAAAGGCTACGGTCTATGAGTATGTGATAACCGTCTGATTTTTCATTTATTCATGAAATGACTCGCTCAAGCATTTATAGGAAAATATCGTGTGGCTTTTTTTCCGAATGTAAAGAACAAACATTGTAAATGTTGGAGTGTTAGTGGGTGGGCTACTATGATATTTGGTCACCATTTGGTATTTGATTAAATGTGGCCTTATAGAAGAGGTTTTGTCTTTATTCAAATGTAGTATTGATAGAGACATGCACTCAGTATGGCAGCTCTGCGTTAATACGATCGTGAACTTTGATTTTACATTGTACGTTTTAATTAAAAAAGAGAGAAAGAAGCAAAAAAAACAATGGTAGTAAGGAAGCGAAGTCATCAATACAGGAATATTTTAACACACGTTTCTTTCATTACTTTCTGTATTTGAGAGCACCGGTTTTAGGAATAATAGTAAGTTTCCTTTCTAAAATGTACTGTATTGTTTTTTTTTAATTCATAAACCTATGACTGAAGATATGTAAGTGAACTAGGTAACGAACAAGACAAATATCCGAAATTAAAAAAAAAAAAAATAGATGATGTAGCAAAGACCAACTGAGACATAGTTTGGATGACTTTTGATTGAAGCATTATTAAAGGTCCTTTTGAGAAGTTCGAACTGACCGCTGGATCCGGCCATGCAGCACCAGCCGTCAATATGGAGTACAAACAAAAGAGTTACAAATTTGTTAGTTTTAAGTGAACCCGAACGTGAAAATTAGTGACCCTTTGTGTGAAAATTGCCCACAAACAAATTTAATCAAGCGTAAAAAGGACCTCCCATGGAAACTATGTCTCCATCCAAAAAGATTGGCTTAAGGTATTCTGCAGGCATGTTGTTCTACAGAAATACTACCGGCTAGGGCAACTTTGCCGGATCCAGCAGTCGTCCCGAAACTGCAGGCCATTGAATTAACTTTCACCAAATTTGAACAAAGTGCAAGCTTCATTTTTTCTCGAATATTACAAAATAATAAAACATTAAAAAAAAATGATGAATTGAAAAAAATGCTTGATCTTTTTTCCATTGTGTTTAACAACATTAAACAGACGGATCGTTGCTGAGTGTTAAAGGGATCACGGGTAAAACCATTTAGAGGTTCATTTGAGATCATTGTTAAATAATGCGTACAAAGGTCTTCCCAAAGAACCGGATGGTTATTTACTGAAGTTAGTAATGACATTTGATGTGTTAAGTCTAGGTCACTGGAGATGCTTTAAGGCACTGGCTATAGGTCATCAAAGCTTATTTGACATCATTGTTCCAATAACCACGTATCTCTTGATGAGCCTATGTGCCATAGGCGCTATTTTTACCAGGAAAATATAGTTATTTATATAGAGTTATCTGACCATCTAAGTAAAAGAAATATTTCTTCCCACATTGTCATGTTGTTTACGAAGTAAAGCAAAATTGAGCTACAGCCGCGTAGTATATATTATTATTATTATTATTATATTATTATTATTGTTTAGAGGTGGACATATCATTATTTTTTTTACAAATTCTTATTTAGACGACTGAAGATTAGTTCAATTGGGGCTACTAAAACGAAATATTGTAAGCATTATTTGATTTGTCATTTGAATTTTCGACCTGGCCCTGGTTCTGAATTAAATTTATGCACGTAGCCACTGGTAAATTTGGGCAATTTAGACTTCGAAAAAGCGATGTACTTCTCAAATTATTTTGACAGACACATACACAAATGTTTTTTATAGTCATTTTCATACCTAGTAATTGTATTAGGACGACCACTGAGCGTCGCTGGATTTACATAATAATAACCTTTTAAGGCTATGTTTGTTCATGCGTGTAACAGCAACTTTGACAATTAGCAAGCTGAGGCCCAAAGCGAAAAAGATACTCGGATAGGACCAAGGTGGCGCACTCCTGGGGAAGTATAATCCTTCCGAAATAATTTTACTCTAAAATATAGAGATCTGTTATACGAGTGTTCTCCGTCTAGTATGTGTAACATTCTCAAGAAAATGAAGTAAATGCCACCTCAATTTTATGCCCTGAATATCAGGGACTACGAGATGTACAACCATTTGATTCATTGACTCAGCAAATATGGGGCTATGATAAGTAAATCCGCTCGGTAGTTAGAAGACCAAACACTTACAGATTCCTTTTTTCATCTGGAACTCAGTGCCATTGTTATATCCATGCAACTGAAAAGATGCAGGTGTTATTACCTCCACCCCGATTTAGATTAGATATTTGTCATGAAGTGGAACACAAATTACTTATCCTCTTTCACGATATAAATAAAGTAGAGGTTTAAGGTGGTTCAATTTTCTTTATTCATCCTTTCTTCGAAGGGAAACGAAGGGGAACAAAGCTCATGAGAAAAAAAATTGTTTGGCAAACTGTGACGTAACATCTTTGTGCAGAATCCAACCCATAACTTCCGATCTAACCCCATTTCTATGCATTGCGTTCATAGCAGAATCGAAAATCATTCACCTATATGAATTGCAGGTGAACCGGTGTGGCAGGAGATATGGTCCTCTGGCTCACAGTCAGGGGAACAATGGGAACAATAGGGCAATCGATTCAGGTGACTTTCAGAAACATTAGTTTTCACGCCTTTATTCCGTTGTCGTCGATAAGCCGGACTATGATACCTGCGGACTATGATTACTTCCACGGTGCAGAAACAAAACTTTTAATTGAATCGAAAAGAGGTCCTATATAATATGTAAGTTGTGGTGTGTTATGCAAGATTAATGGTTAGGTCATAAGCTTGCCAATCACAATTTCTTCATAATTTTTGCTTATTTCGTTTCCTTGTGAATAAAATGATGAAATATGACGATCCAAGTTATTGAAACTCCCAGCAGCAAGTTGAGTTTTATTTTTCTTCCTGAATGAGGCTGTGTGCTCAATCTATATCGGACGGTGAAAACAATTCAAAGCTCGTAACTTCAGGGACAATAACAATGGTTTGCAGTGTCCCAGAAAAAATGAAAATTCCGTTTGTCATTTCATAACGGGCGGATTATATTTATCATGCCCATTTATTTGCGGAGTCAATGGAACGTGGTTTGTGTACATTCCCTTGGTTCTGATATTAAGGGGAGAAAAAAGGATTTAATCATTTCAAGAAAAATGTGACATACTAAGGAAGTGAGCAACATGCGTAGACACGTTTGTGTTTTTGATAATTTTAGACAATTTATTTTAGCAAAAATGATGTACTGTAGGGTGCGTCACCTTTGGAAAACCCGCTATGAGATCTGCCCGCTAGCCAAATCACTTTCGTGGGGGTAGTGATCATTAAATAGGCATCCACCCTGTTTTGACACTGACCACATTCTACATTCGTTTAGATGTTAAGTGAGTATACTGTTTGCTAACCGAAACAGGGACACTCACTATTGACTTTTCAGTTTGGCAATAGTGAATTACATTGAATGTGTGTGCAGTACTACGCAGATAGAATTACTTTCCAACTGTGTGGGTGAAGAGCCTTAATCTTTTTGTTTTTTTGCTCCAGGAGCGTATTTGCCATATGCTTCTGAAGCATGTGCATTCAAATTTGACTTAGAATATTTCTCCAGATTGTTTTATGTTCCAGGACCCGATGGTTCTGGACCATATGATCCAGGAGCATAATTTCGGGCCAAAATCTCCCTAGAAGCACTCAGTATCGCTGCAGTTAGTGCACAATTGTTCCGATGTAAATAAACATTTATTATCGCAGTTCCTATTTGACAGTTTAAATGCGGTTTATCTACCGCGTAATTTTACAAGAGACTTAGGTATGGGGTGAAAAAATGATGTGGAAAGCAGGCTTTGTACAAATGTGACTCGATCCGACACACTAAGGTCAATTTTGGCAATACTAAATACAGCCTGTCTCAAAAAAAGTGGTACAATAAAAAAAATTGGTTAAATATGAAATTTCAAAATAAGTCATTCTTACTTGGTATAATATTAAAGGACAAAGACCATGCTTTCCAATGGTGTTTGTTTCATCTTATTTGCTTTTGTCAATCTAGAGATATAATCAATTTAGTGCGATATACCAAAATCGATTTTGTGCCACTTTTATGCATGGGCAGAGTTATTTCGCCCAGTTATGCTATGCTGTCTTGAAGCTCACAAAAGATTGCAACTTGACCAAAGAAACAAAACACAGACTAAAGTAAACAAAGTAAGTTTAGTTCTATCGACACAGGTTTTAATAGTCAACATAATCTTTCAATGTAAATAATCTTCTTTTCCATAATAAGAATCAATACAAATATGATTACCCGTCAAAGAAATGGAGCTTTGAATTTACAGAGTGCGCCCTCATTGAGATCTGTTAAAATCATGCCAGAAGGAATGTAATTGCAATCAAAATAAACACTCCAAATCCAAAGAAATGGTGTAAAAATATTGCGCTATCTTTGTGCATTTACTAATTGTTGAAGTCAATAAAAATTTGAATTTGGAAGCAAAGTATCAAAGTGTTGGTAGGAATTTGCGTTTCATGATACTTCAAGACCATAAAAACTCTCTCCTCCAGGTTGCTGTATGCTCATGGTTCTCTTCTAACAAGCAACAGTATGTCGAATGTTATTCACTTTATCTTAAAGCTAGACCTTACTGCTAACTTCCACCATTACGTAACTGTTTTCGTATCTTTTTAGAGTTTCTTTATGAAGTTAATACCTTTTTTAAAGAATTTCATATCTGTTCAAGTGTGAATAACTTATGTTTAACTAATTCTTTCACCGTTTTCACTCAACCAGAAAGTGGACAAATTCGATTTTTGTGTTCCGCAGGAAAATGGAGTTATCTCTCAATGAGATGGAACCAAAAAATCCTGGGAAAGGCCTGGTTTTATTCTCTTTAATGTGATGTACCAAAACGACTATTATGTTGAGATATAATATTGAAGAAAATCGGTTTTTGATTGTACATTTTTGAGACAGGCTGTATAGACAGAAATAAGATGATAAAACCAAGGCTTAAAAAAATTAAAATTAAAAACTTTTCAGAGAGTTCGTGATAGAGATATGGTGATTAAGCATTTGCAAGCTAGATTGTGAAGAAAGCTACCGATAGATAAGAATCCAAACTTTTTTTTTTTTGTTTTTTTTTTTTTTTTACCTTTTTTTTTTTTTTCCCTTTTTTTTTTTTTTTTTTTTTTTTTTTTTTTTTTTTTTTTTTTAAAAAAGGTAGTTTTTTTCTGGAAAGATAAAACATGAGTAGGTGCATGAAGGTAAAATAGCAAAATCCCTGAAAAATCATCTTGTGCTAATGGGTAAAGATAGAGTTTTAAATGAAATATTCTCTAAGAAGAAGGATTAAGAAGAGTTATATTTGGCCCATCCAGTACCAGGCGGACCCAGACTATAGAAACCACTGCTCTCAAAAATGCGAAGGAGTTATATGTCTATAGCTGAGGTCATTTCATTTTACTGTTTCCTTTTATGAAAATGATCTCGTAGTTTATTAATTTGGAGTTTAGTTTAGTGTTGGGTGGTAATGCGATGCAATTTAGACAAAGAATAAACATATTGCATGTTTGAAATGGCCTTAATTTCCTTTAAAAAAAGCATCTTGATGTTAGTCTCTGTGAAGACTTGCTTTGTGATGGGAGTGGGGTAAAAACGTTGCACAGGGATAGATAAAGGCTGAGGAACGAATTGGAGAGTTATAAGTAAGAAAATGATCAGGCCACGTAGAGTTATTTTACTACGTAATGATTGAAGCTTTTTAACATGTATTGGTGCATATTATTAAGACGAAGTTTGAGGTTAAATATTTATTTGAAAAAGACAGGAAGGGTAAACTACATTCAATTAAAGCTTTTAAAATTGAGGATCAGTTTTAACACATTTTGCGCCCAATTGGGGCGTTTTTTCTATTATTTATTGAAATGATAGGAAGGAGTACCCTCTTGTTAAATTCAGCTTTATAACTTGGGGATTTCAGTTTTAACACTTTTGCCGCCCAATTGGGCGGTCGTTTTTCTATTTTTCTTTATTTGGGGGGGGGGGAAATGATAGGAAGTGTAACCTATGTTTAAAGTAAAGCGTATAAACTTGGGGATTCAGTTTTAACACCTTTGCGCCCAATGGGCGTTTTTTATTTTCTTTATTGAAAATGAAAGGAAGGGTAACCTATGTAAATTAAAGCTGATAACTAGGGGGGAATTTAAATGTTACAACATTTTGCGCCCAATTGGGCGTTTTTTTCAATTTTTTTCTTAATTGAAATGACGGGAAGGTGTAACTATGTTAAATTAAAGCGTAGAACTTGGGGATTCAGTGTTAAACTTTTGCGCCCAATTGGGGTTTGTTTCTATTTTCATTATTTGAAATGATAGTCGTCAAGGCGTGTAACCTATGTGAACTTAAAGGCTTAACTTGGGGATCAAGTTTTAACAATTTTGGCACAATTGGCTTTTTTTCTATTTTCTTTATTGGATGAAGGAAGGCGTAAGCTATGTTAAATTAAAGATTATAATTGGGGATCAGTTTGTAACACATTTTGCGCCCAATGGGGTTTTTCTATTTTCTATTGAAATGATAGGAAGGTGTAACCTCTGTTAAATAAAGTTATAAATGGGGGATAAGTTTTAACACATTTTGCGCCAATGGGCGTTTTTTTATTATTTTCTTATTTGAATGATCGGAAGGCGTACACCTATGTAAATTAAAGATGATAATTGGGGATTCAGTTGTAACACATTTTGCGCCCACTTGGGCGTTTGTTTCTATTTCTTTATTTGATTTGAAATGATAGAAGGCGTAAACCTATGTTAATTAAAGATATAACTGGGGGATTCAGTTTTAACACATTTTGCGCCCAATTGGGCGTTTTTTTCTATTTTCTTTATTTGAAAGAAGGAAGGTGTAACATATGTTAAATTAAAAGATATATAATTGGGATTTAATTTAGCACATTTTGTGCCCAATTGGGATTTTTTTCTATTTTCCTTTATTTACCAAGGACAGGAAGGTGTAACCTATGATTAAAAATTAAAGCGTATAACTTGGGGATTCAGTTTTAGTTTTTTTAACAATTTGCGCCCAATTGGGCCGTTTTTTTTATTTCTTATGTTGAAAATGAAGGGAAGGTGTAAATATTTAATTAAAGCTTATAACTTGGGGTTCGTTTTAACACATTTTGCGCCCCAATTGGGCGTTTTTTAGTTCTTTATTTGAATGATAGGAAGGTGTAACCTATGTAAATTAAAGCTTAACTTGGGGATTCAGTTTGTAACACATTTTGCGACCAATTGGGCGTTCCCGTTTTTCTATTTTCTTTATTTGAAATGACAGGAGGTGTAACATAGGTTAAATAAAGCTTATAAACTTCGGGATTCAGTTTTAACACATTTGCGCCCAATTGGGGTTTTTTTATTCTTATTGAAATGATAGGAAGGCGTATCCTTTGCGTAACTGTGTTTAAATTAAAAGCTTATAAACTTAGGGATTCAGTTTTAACCACCATTTTGCGCCCAATTGGGCGGTTTTGCTATTTTCTTATTTGAAATGACAGGAAGGTGGGTGTCACCTATGTTAAATTAAAGCTTCGAAACTATGTGAGGTCAAAATGTCAAACACAAGGTAACGGGACTCAAGTTGTACAAGGAGTTGTCTAATGCAATCTTATGCCCATGTATCAAACAATACTTTAATTCAGTATGAGATTTTTTTATACATGTTTCTGTAATATAAAAAGTGCAACTTAAAAACTAGAAAACAATCTACTCCTTTTAAATGCTTTTTAATGTGTTTCTTATTTCTTGTAAAAATTATGCCTTGGCGGACCCGACACAGTTTTTTTTAAATACTTGTTTAGAAACACAGTCGTTCAGATCGGTCCAAGGTAAATGTATGCGAGCACAACTGAATTCAGTAAATAATCGATATCTCTAAAAATACCGAGTGATTAGTAAAATTTGACATAAATTGTAAACAACTGCGAGTAAACGTCTTGATATATTAATGATGAACGGTACTATTTTGTTATGTATTGCTTTTTTCTTTGTGCTTGTCTCAAACAAGCAGATAAAAGCGGGCAAAAAGTCACTGGCCAGGCCAGTGACACACACACACCACAAAAACCACACACACACACACCCACAACACACACACACACAAAATAAGGTGTGTGGCCTCTGCACCGATTCCATATCTTTCTCTACCCCCTTTTCCGCCTTCTCTCATGGGACATAGGCTCGAAAACAAGAAGGGATTCAAGAAGGCATGATGCAAAGAAGTGTCTAACTCACCACTCATTTACGGACTTTGACATCACATTTTGGAAACGTTAGTTCAGACACAATTCCCCAGGATTAATTGATGACGAATGCAGTCATTATCTAGTTAAAGATGTTAACATACTGTCTCTGTTAATATTAATGACAGAATAAGTAAAAAAAGCCATACTCGTCCGGCTTTACACAAATTGTGGCTGGGGAAATACGCTCATCCATAATTATGCAATGTATGGAGTATGATCGTTTTATTATCATTATAACAATGATTCCGTTGTAACATACAAATATCCTTCCACATTTTAGAAGCGTTTAAAGTCTGACTAGAGATTTTGAAATATATTTTTTTGTGTAATAATGAAAACTAGGTTCTACCTAGAACTACCGATAGTAACTAAAAAGGCATAATTCCGAAATTTGAGATGATCGGATTTTTCGTTTTGATGCAGTACACATTTATGTGTAGTACAACGTCAATAGGATTACTGTGTATAACAAAAATTCCGGATCCGGAATTTTATAACAAAGTTGTGATTTTCTCATATGAAGGAATTCGATTAAGCTTACCAATTTAACAGGGGATTAAGATATGGAAAAGCATATGACATGCAAAAAACACGATTTTTTTTTAAATTGAGGGCGCCCTCCTCGGGAAGGAAATCTCTGAGTCGGCCTTAAGGTGGAAATATATTTTTGTTGAAGAAACATACATAAGAAAATTCAGCATGGAGAACAAGTTATTTATATCCTCGGGGCTGTTGGAATGTGATTTATTAGAGAGAAAAAAGCTCCAAGGTTAGGGGATGATTGGCTGGACATTTAAAGGAATTTTTTCTGCCATGAATCTATCGGCACAAATAAGACGTACCAGTCTACGTACCAGGTGGTTGACATGGCCAGTTGGAGTATCCTTGCGAGAAGAAAACACATATTCATAAGTTTTCGTAGACAGTAGTATTAGACTATTTAATGAATCCGCCATGTTTATCATACACTATATATCTGCCATATTGTTCGGCGGTGAGTCCAAGTCTAACCTGTACAATACTATCGTGTTATCTTTACAGTGAATTAAAAATACGCCTTAATTCAGCGTTTTTTATTTAAAATATATAAATTGATCAAAAAGGCTCTACGTTTGTAACTGTTTTTCCCCCCCCCCCCCCCCCCCCCCTAGAAAATAAGTGTGGGATTAAGTGAGAAATACAATTAACATAACTGAGGAAACTCTTCGCATCAAACTCGCTACTCGTTTATATTGGAACTTGCGTAGAATGGCTGCACCGTCACGTCACGTGATTACCAACTGAGCATCAATCTCTTTGGTTTATCGCCATTATCTTTTCGCATCAACTTAAAATAAATAGTGAAAATATATCATAATTATCAAAATGCCTTTTTGCCGTGTTACGGCTTTAATTATAATTGTAGTTTAACAGAGAACCTGTATCCGATCTTACACAATATACGCTATAAATAAAAAACAATTATTGAACACATAATGGAGTGTTTTCATGGGAAAAACGGAATTATACTAACCATAACGAATTAAAAGTATTTTGTCTGAACCATGCGCTATTTGAATTTCGCGCTAATGTATATGTGATATGTTATTTGTTGTTATGCGATACGGAGGGCACAGTAGCGTCATACACTTCACACATGATGCGTTCCATAATGTGATATTCCTTGCATGTATTGCCTAAACGTGCCGGTCGTATCGCATAAACACGTATACCCTACGCGCTTTTGAAAATAGCACATGTCCAGACTGGATGGTTTTAATTCATTTTTAGGGTTATATAATTCCGTTTTTCTAATGAAACCACTAGATAGGGTGTCAATAATTAATTTTATAAGGTATCATTGTTTTAATTCGTGGTCGGGTTCTTCTTAGGGTATTACTGGACATGGTTCTCAAGAGGTAATTGAGTTTCACACGAAATCGCTCGATCCGTTGTGTGCACCGAAGTTCGCAAGGGATGAGGCGTGTGGCAGATTGGCTGATAAGCGACGTGATATATTCGTTGGCTTCTTGTTTCGGTATTGCGTGCGCGGATATAAAAAAATAGTACGAGAATAAGAAAGGCAGCTTCCATAAGTGCTGTACAGTCGCGTAATTTGTCACAATAAATCTGGATTTTTTCAGACACCGCATGCGGGGGGAATTAGGCTTTTTGATTGGAACTCGAACATATTTGTCGCTGTAAGTTGATGCTAAGGAGTCGCTTTAGATTGCTGTAGTAAGGTCTCATGTACCAGGTAGATTCCGATTGGAATAAAAAGTCGGTTGTCAATTGACTCACCAACATTGATATTGTATATTGTATGAAGTTTGTTTTGTCCTCCATAAAGTACAAGGCATTTTGGTGGGTAACAATAGGTCCAACTAAATACAACGTTTGGCAATTGATAAGACCCTAGTGGCTGTTTTTGATTTATAGAACGAGAGACTCGTAATAATAAAGCATAGTAAAATCGGCTTTTCTAGTTTATGGAGTAGTCTCCAACATTAATGAAATTAAATAAAACATTTATGAGGCATTGGATATTGTGTCTATAGGCTAAATCATTGCAACTTATCTATGGGAGAAATATATATGCCAATTTTGAATCGCAGTCATCAAAAACAAGATTCGTCATATGGAGAAATATATATGACAATTTTGAATCGCAGTCATCACAAAAAGATTCGTCACTATGCTAACGGTGATGACGACCCATCAGAAACAGAAAAGTGTTAGATACCTGTTTAACATCCAATATTTTATTCTGATCATATAATAAAGTTAATGTTTAAAAAAAATACAAAGATTATAGGGTAAAATGAGTGAGTACATACGCACCAGTATCTCAAATGTTGACAAGTTTCTGATTATTACTCTCAATACACCCGTAGCCGACTTCTTTTGGATTTTTTACTAAGTTACATTTCCACCCCATTGCGTGGGCATTCAACCAATGCTGAATATTGAAGCTCGTCATTCTTCCATATTATGAAAGGAAGTAAAAAAGAGACCGTGTTAGAAGTAACATTGTAACCGGCGTACTCATGTCCGGGAACAAGGGTGAACTATGGGCAATCGATTGCAGGGGACGCTGTACGAAATTAGTTTCACGTTATCGTCTATGGACGCCCGGACTATGGCTCCTACCGGATATATTACTTTCACACCGGAACCACACCACTAAATATATAGTTAGCAGACGACGTCAAACCAGTGATGCTGACATTACTGAGATTTTTATCCAACTTGAAAAGCATGCCGTCATCAGCTCACAGGCCATTGCTATGTATACGTGCTCATCCTGCACATCCACTTTCACTTGTCAAATCAATATCTTACTACAAGCCTGAAAGTACAATGTATGATGCCTTTGAATTGGGGTCACAAACATGCTAGATACTGTAAATACTGGCAGGAATGGCAACACTGTGATTTTCCGTGCTGTTGTTTATATAATTTAAAACTAGTCATGTTTGAAGACTAGTAACAAACCATTTGATTGGTAAATGTTTTGTCTGCGCCATTTTTGTATAATTTCTGAGGCCTTTTGGGAAATAAAAAAATGTGAATTATAATTCTAGTTAAATTTCAAAGTAGGTATGGGGGAGGCGAGTTGAAAACATGCAAGCTTCGAAGAGGTTATGGTCCTTATCTTCCTTAAAAATCCGTTTTGAAAGAACCCGGGGCGTTTATCGCCGAGAAAGTGAAGTTTTATGTTGAGAGGTCATTTTGTATACAGTCTTTGGGGAGTTAAAGCGACTCAGAGATTTCCGATGAGGGCGCACTCATTTTCAAACATTAATGTATTTTTTGCATTACACAATGATTGTCATATACTAAACACTGTGATGGGGGAAAAAAATAAGCTCTAATTGAAGTCCTTCATATAAAAAATCGCAACGTTGTTATAAAAATTTCTGGAGCCGGAATTTTGTTATACACGGTATCCTATGGGGATTGGATATTGGCTAGTTAGCTCCAAGCTAGTTAAATTCAGAAACTCTAGGGGCGTCCCATTTAGGATAGTATTTATGGTGCTAAGGCTAGTTTTTTTTGGACCTCAGGTAGTATTTTATGGTTCCTCGGATTTGAACTTTGTGATGGTCCTTGGGATGCGCAAGTGTAACTATCTGAACTTTAGCTGTCACGTTGGAATCAAGTACGTTTTGGTCGCCCTCAGCGCTACCGTTACTTTTCTTGGTCCCTCTGGCCTATGTTTATGTTCTTCCGCTTTGTGCATGCTCAATTTGCCTACCCGTTATTCTTCTGGCACTCAGCCCGGTCTTTTAGTTATTTCTTGCGTCACACAGGCTTATGGGGGTTATTTTGTTGGTTCGTCTAAAGCCCGACGTTATTTTTAGGCACCAAACAAAGTTATCTTTAATCAGGTGTTAATACTAGGAAGAGAAAAAAGAAATAAGGGAAATCAGAATATAACAATCTCTCTCAGATCAGGAGGCGGATGACATTGAGAACAATCCAGAGACTCTTGGGGTTTGGGGGTGGGGATAGTCCTGGGCAATATATGTCAGTAAGATGGAATACCATTTGTATGATTTCCCTGACAAATCTGAAAACTCTTATAAACTGTGAATAACAGTTGTATTTTCATGCCAGTGGCGATTGCAGTGAGGAAAATTGGTTTTGACAACATGGCATACATTTGAAAATTATAAGTTTTCAAAAAACAGTTTGTAGCCTTTTGTTTTTTTAAAAGGGGTTATTGTAAAGTGTGACATATCAAGTGAATAAAGTTATATGAGTGTGGGTATAACTTTCAAGAAAAAAATATACAGTAATGCATTTTTGACAATTAAAGACAATATCGTGCTTCTTCCCGAAAGAGTCAAAATATTTAAATTGCAGGAATAGCTTGAAAAGGGGTGGGAAGAATCAGGTGGGAATTGTCATAAGTTATTTTTTCCCAAACTGAAGAAATGACAGAAGAGGAAGGAAAACAGCAGGGTCAAAAGATTTGAATTCATTCGGGTACGTGTTGTACTTATTGTCCGTACGGAACATAATGACAAATATATCGATGTGTCTTTATTACTATATAGTGCTTTTGGTCTAGCACTTGTAGTTGTTGTATGTGGGATCTCTTTTATTTTAGTACAAATGCAAAATCTGAAATTTTCGATTTTCTCATTTAGCAAATCACTGATCGTGCCTTTAATGTCTACACCGTTACTACCAAATTGCATATGATATACTCCCAATTCCCATGATTGATGAGAACTGTCATGTAATGACAAAAAAGGTGTAAACACCATTAGTGCCAAAGGGGGGGGGGTTCCATAGACCCCAACATGATTTTTTTTTGTGATCTCGGTACGCAATCAAATTTTTCACGGAGTTTTTTACTAATTGTTCTGCTTTATTGAATACGCTTCTCCTGAACAAAAAAAAATAAATCGGCCACGGCCTTCATGGGGACTAATTAGGTTGGGTCTCTAGGAACCCCCCTTGGGCACTAACGGAAAGTTAAAAAAAAATCAAGATATTTATAATTAAAAAATTAAAGTAATTACCGTGGGGATTTATTTGCTTAGATATATACCTTGGATGCAATTAATTAATCATACCTTAATCAAATTTTAATTTGTCATGAATGCTATAACTGTGGAAGTATAGGGGAAAACTAAGGTGCTTTTGAAGTTTCTGAGAAAAATACAGATGTGGTATAAATTTGGCTATAATTTTGAAATATTATTTGAATTGGTTTTCGTTATTCTAGAGTAGATATCATGAATATTTTGGGTCAAACCTATAGGAGTTGCCTGAGGATGGAAATGTACTGACCACTCTTTTTAGGGAGTGACAAATTCAATTGGCATAGGTCATAGGTCAAAATATATGTTTCGGATTTTCATTTTTTATGTGGTATGTGGTTCTTATGTGACCCATTTACTTGCGTTAGTTTCATGATTAAACTCCCATTGGAAAGGGTATCGGAGTGGGTCACTAGGAAACCCCCCCCCCCTGGGGCACTAACGGAAGTTGTTAGTTGGGACTAAGTGTTTTTAAACATGGTGGAAATGAGTACTGAGAACTCCAATGGTTAAGTCTTTGGAGCCTTTTACACTTAAGATTTAGTTGCAACTACCAGTCATTCTACAAGCAATCCCTCGTGAGTTGGTCAAGCCCCGAAGTTCTGCGCTTTTTCAAAGTACTGCTGACCATGACAAATCTGAGGGTTGAAATGGGTAAGAGTTTGATTTGTGGGCGTTTTTAGCTGTGAGGTTAAAAGAACAACATTTCCACTGCCACAGTAAAATACAGCAACTGGAAAAATTTGATCAATATAATACATCACTAGTCCGGAATTAATCTGGAATTAATGCATCATACATTGAAGGACTTAAACTGATCTCGATTGGTCCAAGAAAATATTTCTGGCTTCTATGGATCTGAAAGCACCAGAAAATAAATAGTGAGACCAGAAAATAACTAGCTTGATAACTACTAGCTACTATACTACTTAACTGACCAGACAATAACAGTCTGAAATCAAGAAATAACTCGTTCCTGGGGAACACAAAATAGGCCCTAACTAGCATGGGCGACCCGAAAATACTCGCCTGAGCGACCAGAAAGAATAGCCTGAGTCAGGGGCCGTACGCAGGGGATTTATTTTGGGGGGTCAGGACTCGAAAAGTGGACCTTTTTCCGAAAAAAAAGTTAGACTTTTTGGTAAAATTGGATCTAACCCCTAAAAGGCCTTTTTTGACTTTTTTGCCCATTATTACCAAAAAGTGGACTTTGTTTCAAAATTTCGCTAAATTGTGGAAATTTTATCAAAAAATTCAGCAACAGGGGGACTTTTGCCCTTTGTGGAATTTGGGGGGGGGGGGGGGGATGCGACCCGACCACCCCCCCCCTGAGTTGACCAAAAAAATAACTAGCCTGAGGACCAAAAAAATAACTAGCTGAGCGACCAAATATTACGATCCCAAGGACGAAAAACTATTCTCCCAAGGACGAAAAATTATTCTCCCAGGGACGAAAAAAATATTCTCTCAAGGGACGAAAAAAATTCTCCCAAGGGACAAAAAGTCTAAATCAACTAGCCTGAGTGAACAGAAAATAACTAGCCTGCGGGTCCAAAAAATAACTAGCCTTAGCAGCCAGAAAATAACTAGCCTAATGGGGCGCCCCTAATGAGTTTATGAATTTAACTAGCCTTGAGCTAACTCGCCAAATATCCATCCCCTATCTATTGCAGTGTTATACGTGCATAAATATTTACTACATTAAAACGGAAAGACCGATTCATCTCTAACTTTGGAAAAATTAAGATTGTAGGTGACTATCTTAGTTCTAGATGACATATTTAATTACTAACTAAAAATAATATATTTCGAAATCTTGATCAGCCTTTAAATTGTGGTTGGGGTTCCATTCCATTATTCCAACACGCGAGGACGCGCGCTTGCATGTGGTGTGTGTGTGTGTGTGTGTGTGTCGTGACACTATTGTAGGTGTGTGGTATGGTAACTAAAGACCGCCATAGATTAGTGTCGAACCAAAATACATGATAACAATTGGAGATGAATGTTTATACATTTAGCGACTTATTCATAAGTTTAAAACATTGGGAAAGTCTGAAAATGCACTGGTTAACTGAAATGAGAGATACTGAAGGTCCTGTGAGCTGGAGTTCCAGTGATAGTGCGGGCCTACAAAATGGACGCAAATCATAAAGTGACAATGTGCATTCTCTATACTACACTTAGACAGTTTTCGGAACAACGATAAAAAGCTCGATATCAGAAAGAGAGGGATGGTGGTTGAAAGTTAGTAAGGGAGAAGGAGAGAGAGAATGGCGGAGGGGGACGAGCGGGACAGAAACAAAGAAAGACGCAACATACTAATTAAAAAATATAGGGCGTGCAAAATATTTCGAACCATCCCCCAAAAGCTTGTATAAAAAACTCAATGAAAGGAGATGTTTGCTGTTTCATTTAGGTGCATTATTACAATAATCGAACCAGTAATATTAATGTCCTTTTGTACACCAAAATATAGGTCTTCCCTAGATTCTTGCAATTTATTTGTTAATATCACCATAAAATTATATTTTACATTCCAGTATTCCTTCAGTTAATTTATTTACCGATAGGATTTTGTGTACAAATCCGGTGGTGTACTGCTTTATTTCCATTTTTCTTTTTTTAAGTAGCGGCGTGCCTTTTCTTAAGAGGTAGTCTAAAATGAATTTATTTAAAAACTTATCACACGCTCTCGTTCTTACACCAAACATTTTTAGGTACTGTGTGTTATTATTGAAGCAGGATGCCATATTACGTATGTGGCTATGTAAACACAAGGAAAATGGCTTTTCAAATCGCTTGAATACATTCGCTGTTAATATTTAAAACCTTCATTAAATTTCAGCATTAAAATGCTCCAAAATGCTGTTACTGAAGTCTACGTTCGCGCTGATCAAATTAAAAAACCACGACATGTTACTCGAATAAAAACATCACAAAAATTAATTTTTATATTAACATTCATTAAAATGTCTTTGTACCCAAATTCCGGGTTTTTACATGCAATATTGTCGAAGTAATATTACACGCGCACAGACTGAACGAAGGTTGCATGAAGGGTTCATGAACGGCTTATCAATGAGGGGAGTGCACTTTGCAATTTGCAAATTGCAATTTTATGGTGTGGATTATGCTAGCTTTTATTCAGTCTGGGACCAAAACCCTGACCGGACTTTGAATTCGACTCCATGGGATCCCGTATCCCACAATGCTTTGCGGCTTAGTCAATGTACGTCATGACACAGCATTTGTAATCATATTAATAAATATAACAATGAAAAAGGATACTATTTGATTAATAGTCACATTTGAAGTAGTTTAACCATTATAAACTATTCTCAAAGCCAACGAAATCCACATTTTACTCAGAATCCTTTAAAAGGAATGGGGTGGAAAAGATGAAAGTTCAAAAGACTGATTACTGACCGGAGCGACTATCAGTCTTTTAAAATGTCCTCCATTGAGACCATGAGAATTATTGAGACCTGAAGATTAAAAGCTAAAATTACCCGAGTCTCCCTTTAACGTGGTCAATGGGGACATTGTAATCTTAATCTGTTTTGGAGGTTCGAAATTCTTGATCCATTCATTATGAGGGAATGACGTCTTCCATTGCCATGGTCTTGTAGGACCCTTATTTTTTCATCGATGTTTCAATACTTTGTGTTTGGAAAGTAACGACCGTTGCGGTTTTTGGTATAACAATAAAACAACATGATAAATCACAATGAGAGGACGATAATTCTGTAGGCAGCATGCTCGGGGGTTGGTGTGTATTCCCGTAGGATTTCTGCTAAAATTGATTTTATTGCTGCTGGGGTTTCAGTAGGGCCTAAACTGTCAGAAAATATGGGGTGCAAATTTTCGGACTGATTGCCCCCCCTGCAAGGGGGGAAATTTAGTACAGGGAAAAATTTAAATTCAAGTCAAATTGTGTTTTAATGTAATTTTTTTTTTTTTTTTTTTAATAAATTTAAAATAAGTATTATATTTGCTAGGTTCCAACTTTAGGTAAAGCGGTATAACCCCATAATGGTCAAGGTCACCCTGGGGGTAAATGCTGATTTTGTGAAGGGTGTCAAAATCGCTTCCGTTGTGTATACTGAAACAGAAAATGGAATTTTAACTGTCTTGGTGATATCACCATCGCGACATCCAGGGAAATTCTGGTGACCAATACGACCAGGTGACCCTTGCAATAATTTTATTTCTGATTGAACATATCATGACAAAATAAAACTAAAGATTATAGGTAAAATGAGTGAGTACATACGCACCAGTATCTCAAATATGTTGACCAAAGTTTCTGATCTCTACTTCTCAATACACCCGTAGCCGACTCTTTTGGATTTTTTTTACTAAGTTACAATTTCCACCCCATTTGCGTGGGCATTCACCAAATGCTAGAATATTGAAGCTCGTCATTCTTCCATATTATGAAAGGAAGTAAAAAAGAGACCCGGTGTAGAAGTAACCATTGTCCGGCGTACTCATAGTCCGGGAACAATGGTGAACAATAGGGCAATCGATTCAGTTGACTCTTTACGCAACATTAGTTTCACGCTTTATTCCGTTATCGTCTATGGAGCCCCGGACTATGGCTCCTACCGGACTATATCTGCTTTCACACCGGAACCACACCACTAAATATACTAGGTTTAGCAGACGACGTCAAACCAGTGATGCTGACATTACTGCCAGCATTTTTATCAAACTTGAAAAGCATGCAGTCATCAGCTCACAGGCCATTGCTATTGTATACGTGCTAATCCCTGCTAATCCACCTTTCACTTGTCAAATCAATATCTTACTACAAGCCTGAAGTACAATGTCTGAATGCCTTTGAATTGTGTCACAAAACATGCTAGATACTGTAAATACTGGCAGGAATGTCAACACTTTGATTTTCCGTGCTGTGTGTTTATATGTAATTTAAAATTAGTCATGTTTGGACTAGTAACAAACCATTTGAGTGGTAAATGTTTTGTGCGCCATTTTTGTATAATTTCTGAGGCCTTTTGGGAAACTGTGCAATTATAACTTCTAGTTAAATTTCAAAGTAGGTATGGGGGATGAGCGAGTTGAAAACATGCAAATCTTCGAAGAGGTATGGTCCTAATCTTCCTTAAAAATCCAGTTTTGAAAGAACCACTGGCTTTATCGCCGAGAAAGTGACGTATGTTGAGAGGTCATTTTGTATACAAGTCTTTGGGGAGTTAAAGGCTGACTCAGAGACTTCCCGATGAGGGCGCACTAAATTTTCAAACTAATCGTATTTTTTGCATATACATAATGATTGTCCATATACTAAACACTGTGTGAAAAAAATAAGCTCTAATTGAAGTCCTTCATATAAAAAATCGCAACTTTGTTATAAAATTCCGGATCCGGAATTTTTGTTATACACGGTATCCTATGGGGATTGGATATTTGGCTAGTTAGCTCCAGGCTAGTTAAATTCAGAAACTCTAGAGGGCGTCCCATTTAGGCTAGTTATTTTCTGGCTGCTAAGGCTAGTTATTTTTTGGACCCTCAGGCTAGTTATTTTATTGGTCCCTCGGGATTTGAACTTTTTGGTCCTTTGGGAGACTATTTTTTGTCCCTTGGGAAAGTAAGTTTTGGTCGCTCAGGCTAGTTATTTTCTGGTTCCTCAGGCTAGTTATTTCTTGGTTGCTCAAGCTAGTTATTTTCTGGCACTCAGGCTAGTTATTTCTTGGTCCCCAGGCTAGTTATTATGTGGTCGCTCAAGCTAGTTATTTTAGTCCCGCAAACAAAGTTATATTAATATGTTGTTAATACTATGAAGCAAGAAAAAGAAATGAAGGGATTCAGAATATACCGTCTCTCTCAGGCTCAGGAGTATTGACATTGAAACAATCCAGATACTCTGGGGTTTTGGGGTGGGGATAGTCCTGGAAATATATGCAAAGTAAGAGGAATACCAATTTGTATGATTTCCATGACAAATTTATGAACTCTAAAACTGGATAACATTTGTATTTTTCATGCCCGTGGCGATTGCATGAGAAAAAATTGGTTGTGACACATGGCAACATTTGAAAAAGTATAATTTTCAAACAACAAGTTTGTAAGCCTTTTGTAAGATGGTATTTTGTAAAGTGCTGAACATATCTAAGTGGAATAAAGTTTTATCTGACTGTGGTAATGAGTTTATAAAGAAAAAATATACATGTAAGCATTTTTTGCAATTAAAGCCACTACAGTGATTCACCCGAAAGAGTCAAAATATTTAATATTGCAGGAATAGCTTAAAATTGAGGATAAGTCTGTTGAATTGTCATAAGTTAATTTTCCAACTGAAGAATTGACAGAAGAGGAAGAAAACATCACACAGTGTTCAAAGATTGGAATCTCCATTCGGTTACGTGTTGTACTTATTCTCCGTACGTGACATTATGACAAAAATATCCGATTGTTGGTCTTTAATTACTATATTAGGTTGCTTTTGGTCTTAGCACTTGGTAGTGTATGTTAGGATATCTTTTACTTATTACAAAACAGTGCAAAAAAAATCTGATAAGTTTTTCGATTTTCTCATTTAGCCATCACTGATAGTGGCCTTTAATGTTACACCCTTAAATTAACTCAAATTGCAATGTATACGCCCAATTCCCATGATTGATAGAACTGCACGTAATGACAAAAGGGTGTAATCACCATTAGTGCCCAAGGAGGGGGGGGGGGGGCTTTTTTCGTTTTTTTTTTTTAGAAAAATTTTGTTTTTTTTTGGGGGGGATTTTTTTTTTTTTTTGATGATTCTCGGTTACGCAATCAAATTTTTCAAGGAGTTTTTTTTTTCTATTGTCTGAATTTAATGATTACGCTTCTCCTGATACAAAAAAAAAAAAAATAAATCGGACGGCCCACGCTTTCATTGAATAATTAGGTGGTCCCTAGGAACCCCCCTTGGGCAACTAACGGGAAGTAAAAAAAATGCAATAGATTTTAAGAATAAATAAAAGTAATTAAATCTTGGGATTTATTTGTCTTAGTATATACCTTAGGATGCAATTAATAATATACTTAAATCAAATAACCCTTTTATATCTGATATCATCATTTTAAAATTGTGTATGACCAGCCTTATACTGTGGAAGTCTAATGGAAAACTAAGGTGATTTTGAAGTTTTCTGAGAAGCACTACAAGATGGTATAAAATTTGGCTATATTTGCAATGATTATTTAATTGGTTAGTTCTAGAGAGATAAATGAATTATTGTGGTTTCAAAACCTTATATTGGAGTTGCTGAGGATGGTAATGTACGGACCACTATTTTTCGGGAGTGACCATTTCATTGGCATAGGTCATAGGTCAAGTTCGGATTTTCATTTTATTGGGTAATGTGGTCTTACGGTACCCCCATTTACTTGTGCTAGTGTCATGACAAACTCCCCGGGAAAGTGTTATCTTGATTGGGTCCGCTAGGAACCCCCCCCCCCCCCCCCCCCCTTGGCCACTAACGGAAGTTTTTTAGCTTGGGCACTTAAGTTGTTAAAAAAAAACGGTGGAAATTATGTACTTGAAGAACTCCAATTGGTTAAGTCTTTGGAGCACTTTACACTTAGATTTAGTTGGCAAACTAACAGTTCATACAAGCAATCCCTCGTGAAGGTGGTCAAGCCCCTGAAGTTCTGCTATTTCAAAGTATGCCTGACATGACAAATTGGGTTGATCAAATGGGTCAGAGTTTGTGGGACTTTTAGCTGTGAGGATAAAAGAACAACATTTCCACACTGCACAGTAAAATACAAGCCTGGAAAATTTGATCAATATAATAATCACAGTCCTGAATTAATCGGATAATGCATATACTATTGAAAGGAATTAAATGATCTCCGATGTCCAAGAAAAATATTTCTGGGCTTCTACGGCTCTTAAGCAACCAGAAAATAAAACTAGCTGAGACCAGAAAATAACTAGCTTGATAACTACTCCTCTACTTACTACCACTCTAAAGACCCAGACAATAATAGTTGAACATCAAGAAAATACCTAGTCTGGGGAACACAAATAACTGCATGGGCGGCCAAATAATAACTAGCCTGAGCGACCAGAAAATAACTAGCCTGAGTCAGGCCGTAACGCAGGAGGATTTATTTTGGGGGGGGTGCAGGACTTCGAAAAAGTGGACATTTTTTCGAAAAAAAAAGTAGACCTTTTTGGTTATAAAGTGATCTAACCCCCTAAAAATGGTCTTTTGACTTTTTGAACATTTTATTACAAAACGTGGACTTTTGTTCAAAATTTCGCTAAAGTTTGGACTTTTTATCAAAAAATTCAGCAAAAAAGGGGACTTTTTGCCCCTTTGTGTGAATTTGGGGGGGGGGGGGTGCGACCGCATCCCCCACCCCCTGAGTGACCAAAAAAATAACTAGCCTGAGCGACCAAAAAATACATAGCTGAGCGGACCAAATAGGTACTATCCCAAGGGACCAAAACTAATTATCCCAAGGACGAAAATTATTACTCCAAGGGACGAACAATTATTCTCCAAGCGACGAAAAAATAATTCTCCAAGGGACAAAAGTAAAATACTAGCCTGAGTGAACAGAAATGAACTAGCCTGAGGGGTCCAAAAAAAATAGGCCTTAGAAGCCCGAAAAATAACTAGCCTAATGGGATGCCCTCTAGAGTTTCTGAATTTAAACCTCGCCTGACGCTAATAGCCAAATATCCATCCCTATCCTATGGCACTGTTTTACTGTGCATAATAGTTTACTACATGAAAACGAAATCCGATTCAGCTCTAACTTTGGGAATTAAGCATTTTTAGTTTTTTGATTATCTTTAGTTTAATTAGATGACTATTTTTAATTACTACACAAAACTAATAATGTCGAAATCTCTGAGTCAGCCTTTTAATAGTGGTGTATGTCCATCCAATTTATTCCAACACGCGAGACGCGCGCTCGCATGTGTGGTGTGGGTGTGTGTGTTGTGTGTTGTGTGAAACCTATGGTAGGTGTGTGGTATGGTAACTAAAGACCGCCATAGATTAGTGTCGAACCAAATATACATGCATTACACATGGAGGATGAATGTTTATACAATTTCAGGAAATTATACATTAGTTTAAAACATGGGAAGTTGAAAATGATTCTGTTAACTGAAATGGATTACGACGGTCTGTGAGCTGAGTTCCAGTGATAGTGCGCCTAAAAATGGACGCAACTAAAGTTGGACAACTGTGCATCTCCATACCTTACACTTAGACAGTTTTCGACAATGATTAAAGCTCGATCTCAGAAGAGAGGGATGGTGGTTGAAAGTTGTAAGGGAGAAAGGAGGAGAGAGAAGGGGAGGGAGAGTGAGCGGGGACAGAAACAAAGAAGACAAGCGCAATAATACTTAAAAATATAGGGCGGCAAAATATTTAGAAAAATGACCACAGCTTTATAACACCTCAACTGAAGGAGATGTTTGCTGTTTCAATTTGGTTTTTTTTTTTGCATATTAACAATATAGAACAATTATTATTTATGTCATTTTGTACACCAAAAAAGGTCTTCCCTAGATTTCTTTGCAATTTATTTTATATAATCACCAAAAATTATATTTTAATATTTCCAAGTAATCATATCAGTTTATTTACCGATAGGATTTTGTGTACAAATCGTTGTTGATAATGTTTTAGTCATTTTCGTTTTGAAGTGAATGCTTGTTACACTTTTTTACGAGCGCAGTCTCAAAAATTGATTTATTTAAACAATTATCACACGCTCTCTTTCTACACCAAAACTTTTAGAGTACCTTGTGTTATTATTGAAGCAGGATGACATATTAGTGTGGGATGTATAAACACAATGAATAAATGGCTTTTCAAATCCTTGAATACATTGGCTGTTTGTTAAGGTATCAAACTCTCATTAAATTTCAGCATTAAAATGCTCAAATGCTTTTAATGAAGTCTACGTTCGAGATGATCAAATTAAAACCCCGACATTTTTACTCGATTAAAACATCACAAAATTATTTCCTTATATTAACATTCATCTAAAATGTCTTTGTAAACCAACTTCAGTTTTTACATGCAATATTGTCGAATTATATAAGTAATAGTTTAAAATGCAGAATGAAACGATTAGGCGTTTGCATTGACGGGTTCCTGACACGGGCGTATCAATGAGGGAGGGAGTGCAATTTGCCAATTTGCAAATTGCAATTTTATGGTCGTGGATATGCTGCTTTTATTTTTTCAGTCTGGACCACAACCCTGACCGGATCTTTTGAATTCTACCCATTGGATCCCGTATCCATCAAGCTTGGGAATTATTCATATACGCTCATGACACAGCCATTTGTAATCAATTAATAATATCCAATGAACAACGGTACAATTTTATAAATATTCACATTTGAAGTAGTTTTAAAACATTATAAAATATCTCAAACAGTCCAACGATCCACATTTGTACTCAAGAAATCCGTAAAAAGGAATGGGGTGGAAAAGATGAAAGTTCAAAAGACTGATTTACTGACCGGCAGGATGATCAGCTCTTTTAAAATTCTCCATTGAGGGACCATGCGACTTTATTGAGACATGAGATTAAGTACTAAAATTACCCGAGTTCCCTTTTAAAGTGGTCAATGGACATGTTAATATTAATATGGTTTGGAGGTTCGAAAGTCTTTGATCCATGCATTTCTGAGCGTGAATGACGTCTCTTCCATGCCATTGTCTTGTAGGACTTATTTTTTCATCGATGTTTCAATACTTTTGTGTTTGAAAGCTAAGATCGTGTGTTTTATTAACAATAAAACAAAATGATAATCACAATTGGAGACGAAGTAATTCTGTAGGGCCGCATGATAGTGTGGGTTGGTGTGTATTCCCGTAGGATTTTCATGTAAAATTGATTTTATTGCGCTTGGGTTCAGTAGGCCTAAACGTCAGAAATGAGGCGGGTGCAAAATTTCGGAATGATGCCCCCTCGAAGGGGGAAATGTTAGTACAGGGAAAAATTTAATTTTATTCAAGTCTCAAATTGGTTTAATTATACTAAGCGTTCTTCCGTCATAAGGATTATTAAGTAAGTATATATTGGCCTATGGTTCAACCTTGTAGTTTAAAGCGGGTATAAACCCATAATGGTTCAAGGTCACCCGGGGGTAAATGCTTCGATTTGGTTGAACTGGTGTCAAATGATTCCTTGTGTCCATACTGAACATGAAATGCCCTTTTAACTGTTTTTGGTGATATCACCATTGCGCCATTCCAGGGAAAATTCTGGTGACCCCCATAGCCCAGTGACCCCCTTGCTACATTTGCTATGTAATTATCCAACCAAACGTCACACATGACTGTAAATACTACATTTTTGGATCCTGTGAGACAATACAACAACTTTATCCACATTTTCAACAAATCTGAGCATTATGGGTAAATTTTTACCCCAGGATGACCTTGAACCATTACGGGGCTATAGAGCCTTTACTAAGGTCCGGAACCTAGCAAATATATACTTTTTTTAATCCTTATAAGGAGACAATGTGTTAATGTACATTAACATGACACAATTGACTCGATTTTAAATTTTTCCCTGTATTACGTTTTTCGATCCTTGGGGAAGGGGGAACAGTCCGAAAATTTGCACCCCATCATTTCTTACGGTTTAGGCCCTATTGAATGAAAACAGCAAGAAAATCAACTTTATTAGCAACCAAAATCCCTACTGGAACTGTGTTCATGACCATATACAAACCCCACTATGACGGTACGGCCCTCACTCTGCGATTCAAGGGATTTTAAAAACGGAAGGAATCTCAACCGTGTTCCTTGGTTTAAAAAAAAAGGACACATTGACCGTGTTTTTGTTTTGTGAAAGATGAGGTGGGATCTATCGTGAATGGATGTATGTATTGGAATTTGGTCAAAACAAACAGTCTCCCTGCATAGCACAACAAGAATCTGATCTGCATTCTTTTGAAGTAAAGGTTTTCACAGGTTAGATGTGGTTTACGTCAATAACGACAAATAAGATATACGATATACCTCTGTATTGTCAATGTCAAGCGTAAGATGAACATTCCTTTGCAGTACTGGAAATTGGATACAAGACCTTCATACACTTTCTCACATTTCATCACGTTGTCTCGTACTTACTTTGGTTGTATGCAATTCAAGTGACACTGCTTACTATACAGCTGCGGTTTGGAATGTACGTTAGTTCATCTTGACAAGTCCCTATGGGATTGCAACTTAAAGGATTTAGCATTGCAAGTTTTCATGTGTTGCATACCAAAAAAAAGCAAACAAAAATAACAAAAACATGTACAGGTTCATCAACACAGTGAAAGAATTAAGTGATAATAGTGCAACACAACCACCTAATGGTATGACCAAAAACGTTTTTGAAAAACCACCGACCCCTGACAACTCGTCCATGTTTTATGCCACTGCTATGTTGATAAAGAAGCTTTCGCTATATTTTTTTGTTAAAAAATCAATTTTTCACTTGAATTTTGTTTCTTTCTAAGGTGTAAGATTGGGAAAAAATAGGGGGTTGTTTGCCATTTTTTCAGATCATTTTGCCCCTGAAATCCAAGATGGCTGCCATGAGGTGAAAAAACACATGTTGGACAATTTTCTCAAGAACTGCTTTATGAATATGAGGATAATGCTATTTTGCTAAAACAAAGCAATTTTTATGGTTTCACACTATAAGTCGTGGCGCCATCATTCATCAAATACGATATTATTTTATGGTTTTGCCCGCTATTTGTAATTCAACAAATGGCTGCCCCTACAGTAGAGCGTATGCAAGATCAGGTAGAACATT
Source organism: Ophioderma brevispina (assembly GCA_023653785.1). Taxonomy (NCBI): domain Eukaryota; kingdom Metazoa; phylum Echinodermata; class Ophiuroidea; order Amphilepidida; family Ophiodermatidae; genus Ophioderma; species Ophioderma brevispina. The sequence continues at coordinate 110,930 of JAMKCH010034831.1, forward strand.
AATTCGCAAATAAATTTCTTATGATCATTCATCAAGTTAACAATTTTTCAGGCCTAACTCGGATCAAGAGCAGGAGCACAACCTTTACTAGAGCTCCGCTCATTTGGACTTGGGTAAATGAAAAAAGAGAATATCCCGTCCTTCAGAAGGGACCTAAGCTGTCGGTATTATAGACAGTTTCAAAAAAGTAGAGTGTTAACTCTGATTACTGTCCCAAGTAATCCTGGTCAGTTTTGACTGACCAGGATTAATGGATATTATCATATCCTTACGTCCCCAGAGGAACATGACTAGCAACCTGACGATCACCGCAAAAAAAGAATGTAGCGGTATTTGTATTGTATCTAAGAGGACTTTCCCCGTAAACATAAGGCAGGGGTCCGCTCCGTGATTTATGAAAATTGGCAAAAAATGGCATTTAGGGATTTAAGGGATATGGTAGAGTGCTTTAATAATTACTGTTGGGTAAACCATTGAGGTTTCGGTAGATAATTATTAAATAATTAATTTAATTGAATAATTAATCATTTCAACAGACTTCGTGCACATACCTTTATTTTTTTCCATTAAGTGGTTCCATTATTGTATCACATTAGTGCAAGAAAGTTGTTTTTCAATATAAAATTGCAAATATTTTTGTGTTATCATCTCCCAAATTGTCACAGAATAATGTATCAAAAGTGTAGAAAAAACCCAACAAAGAGGAACATAAATAAAATTAGGTGAGGGGCACGGTTTAAATACAAAGTCAAAATTCGAACATGTTTAAAGATTCAGTTCATACCCAAAAGAAAATGCATCACGGTACCGTAATAACGTTAAATTCATTTAATTGCAGTGAGTTGAGATAAGTTGCGGTAGACTATTAATGTATCGGCAATGCAATGTACGGTGCAGAGAGGTATAACTTAGTTATATATTTATATAGTTTTAATTACATTTTGGACCAATTTGCTTGGACATTGTCTGAAATTCATCAATTTGAAAAAATCTTTGATTCTGATATGTAAAGGAATTTCAATAGATATATGCACATTATCGGCTACAAAAGGCAATGAATAATACAGTATATTGTGTTTTTGACCGGAACGGGAGTGAATACTTGCATCTATGGCAAAACGAACGATGTTAAATATCTCTAAATTGCCTTTGGCCGTAACTCTGATTTATGTCACATGAAAGCAATTGAAAGATAAAATTCTGCTGCTTGTCAAAATTTGTTTCTGAAATTTATGTTTAAGGCATTTCCATGTTAGTTCTAACCTTAAAGTATAGCCCACAGGTAGGGCAAACTATGCCTTTTAATCCATAAAATGTTGGTATTGATTTGAGTACAATTATGCCAATTAAAAATTTCCCCTGTACAAACTTTGCCCCCTGCAAATGCATAATTCCTTTCTATTTATGGTTCTAGACTTTTTATGTTATTATCTTATCATTTATATATAGCAATCAGAGTCAAATTGTTAGATGCTGTTTTATATCTGTTCCTGTAGTTTGTTTATGACTTATATGTAATAGCCTCCGTTAAACAATTGACGTATTGCAATCCATTGAAAAGAGGCGAAAAACAGTAGATTTTTACATGTGTAATCTGCCCAGATACAGAAGATACAAAATGACCTTATAAGTTATACAGGGTGAGTAAAAATAAAATTGACGCCGATTATGTCTGTCATTTTGAATTTTTAAATACTGTATTTCTAATATGTGGTAAAATCGGAGAGCGTATTTCATTATCTTTATTTTTCTGCAAAGATAATTCCAACTCAGCTACAGTCTTTTGAATCAAGTAGTCGGCTTTTCCCCTATCTACGGATTCCCATTTGAATGCACAGCGGCCAACTGAGGAAACGTCCCCAAAATGATGATAATGGTATGTCTATATTTATGTCAAATAAAGTGGGATCTTAAAGGTATAAAAGAATATGATAATGCTAAGTTTTAATTGAAATACTTTTTCAAGATGTGACATATTTTGGTCTACAAATATAGACAATACTCTAAACCTCAAAACGCTGTTACCGATGTCTGTTCCATCATATGGTATGATTCATTCAACTCTTCCAGAAACTGATACATGTATCAAGCAGGGTTGCACAAGCTTTTAAACTGAGGGTCAAAATCTTTAGTAACAGGTTCCAACCTATAGTTATAGGTAAAAAAGACCGTGATGACCCTTAAGCATCCATAAATATTTTGTGCACCAACACCTTAAAATAAGGGTGTATGGCGCAATGTCCCCTAATGCAACCCCTGGTTTCAATTTAATTTATTTTTGAAATGATTTTTATGAGTGATGAGGACCTAGAAACATTAAGAGGACATCGATGGTAAAATGTGACTGAATTTTGTGGGGTTAAATAGCGTCAAATTTATTTTGCAGTCAATATATAGCTCGATTTTCCTCTGGACACTGATTTGGTTCGCTGAACGTCGATCATTTCAATGTGGATCCGTGGACAGAGTGCAAACGATATTGATTCAAACGACTGTAGTTGCTTTAAACCTACCCGATGTCAATGAATTTCACTTAGAAATGGCGGACAACAATCAGTGTCAAGTTTTTGACTCACCGTGTAGTAAAATGCAACTTCCAATGCCATTGCCAAAGCACGGTGTGAATATGGTGAAACCAAGTATGGCTCTCTCACTGAAGATCTTGACGACTTTTCAGTAATACAATTATTATAATCGTGATGATAGACATTGCTACTATTACCTTACCCTCTGCATGTCCATTACAAGAGTGTCCATACATTGTGTCCCATATAATAAACACATGGGGCAAAAGCTTCAATTCATCCTAATTGGACAGAACTCCAGCAATGCTAGTTGCCGGAGTTAGGTTAAGTAATCTTGTTGCTGTAGACCACCAGCAATAGCATATGACTTGAAATATAATTTGTCATGTTTTTTCAATGCCAAAAGACAAATAAAATACATATGGGTCATCAACTTTACAATTATGTACCAGTGGCAGCCACATCCCTAACGTCCCTTAACTGCATTTAATTGCACTTTTGAAAAAAATTACGGAGCGGACCCCTGCCTTGGGTTAGGAGGAATTTGCCACAAGAAAGATAACGCTAGCTGAGCTCCCCTTTTTTGCGGTGATCATCAGATTTTCCTCTAGGGACGTTAGGGATATAGGATGTGGCATCCAAATTGGATGTCAAGATTGCTCCTCCTTTAGTGCTTTTGAAAATTGAAAACAATTTAGTTAAATGTTTTTTTTTCTCCAATTTGTATTTATTTTAACTGATCTTCTTTGCTGTTTTGAGCAGTGTGCTAATTTGATTGATGACGGCCATCTTGATTTGACGGAAATCAACAAGAAATTAAAATAAATAATTATAATCTATTAAAATAAATATTAGGTGTTACAGGTCATATTTTAGTGGCTTAAAATACTCAAGACTGTTACACAGGACACCATGTATGAATTTTGCGCAAATCATATTTTTACTGTTTGTACACAGTAAATTGGCAGCCATATTGGCTGCCATATTGAATTTGAAGCACCTTATTGTACAAAAACAGTTTTATATGAGTTTTTCATTAACCCAATAATGTATATTCATTAAAATGTTGTTTAAATCACACCTTGGTGATTTTTTAAGGGTGATACATGTGTGGATTTTAGTACTTGGAATGGCTTTTTGCCTATTTTTGGCGGCCATCTTGGTTTTACCAACTTAGTCTGTATGGAAAAAATGGCAACATGGTTTGTTGAGGTCTTTACTTCAAAAACAGACAAACTCAAGTGTAAAAATGCTTTTAACAAAAAAATCTAGCGAAATTACATAGCAGTATACATAAATGACGTAACAAGGTAAGATAACTTGTGCTAGCAAGACTGTCAACAGAGCCCAAGCAGGAGGTTAAGCGTCGGTCATTTACACAAAATGTGTTCCTATTGAAATGTGGCCATAATAACTTAACGAAATACAGAATCAAGCCAATTAGGTGAGCTCATGTATTTAAAGTTGCGCGCATGGGATGGCATGTCCCTAAAACAGGCACCCGAGATAGAACTTTTGTTAAACAGGTGTCTCTGGAATGCTATTGTGTTGGGTACACCATCTTATATACAGTTACTGTTGCATAGCCACTCCATTGGATAGGGTCCGTTTGAGCATGAGAAGAACACAATACATGTACCTGGCTCACCTGAAAATTTCAGCTATTTCTGCAGGTGACTCTTGTATGCAGGGTTTAAAGACTGCGGGACTGAATAGCTGATATACTCCAACGCGAAGAGGAAACACCCACGGGCCGATGTTCTCCGCCCGTTTTCAGGAAGTCGAGCATTTGTGTCAAAAGTGATGATATAAAAAGGCTTATTTTGGACATTTCTGGGCAAGTTTTAAAAACTTTTTGGTAATCATTTATTACATAAAATACATATGAACCCAAATATGTGCAATTAAGAGGATATATGATTCTTTAAGAAATAAAGTTGATCGTTCATAACAAGCCACCGATTGAAAGTCCAAGAGTGTGACGACACTAACTCCTTGTGACCAATGCACTAAGTGCATACTCAAGATTGGCAATTTGAACTGCAAATACAGACTGTCCAAATACTATACAATCAAACATTATTTTCTCCCAAAACTTAAGATCATCTCAACTGGACTCAACTGATTCTTTTTCTGAATGTTCCAGCTTTTATAAGCCTTTTAGTTGGTGTAATTTGGGGTCTGGTTCAGGAGTTATGGCCAATATCTGAGACACTTGAAAAACTCGTTGGGCCGGTTTCGGCTATCCTGATATCAACACAGTTTGCCATGAAATCAACTTCAAGACGTTCTTTCCCTGAAAATTAAATAAAAAAATAGGAATAAAGTGCTGCTTCTTGTGATAAACACAATTTTAACCTTTAAAATGTCAGCAATTGCCAATAAATACATGTAGCATTGGGAATTCATTCAACACTCTTGTTGTCTCAGCCTTACCAGGTTTCATCCGCACAGAAGGTAAACAAAAAACAAAAACAAAACACCACTTGTTGAAAGTAACATGATACCTTTTCAACAACCAACCATCCGTTCCTTTATTGTTCTTTGTTCAATACTGGTTTCTTCATCATATGCCATCCCTGGCATCTTGGACGTGAGTGGGGATAGGGAGGGGTAATATTGTCCCCCCTTCACATCAGAGCGTTTGTCCCTCACATTTGTCCCCCAAAAGGACTTGTGGCTGTGCCATTAGTATCACCAGTCAAATTCCCAAAATGTAATGAAATTTTCATATTATTGTGAGCGCGGTCCCCCATTTTTTCCCCACACAGTATTTTTTGGTGCTTCATCAACTGTTTGAAAAATAATATATTGATTATTCAATGCATGATAATTCATTCACTTTGACCTGTAAATATTCCTGTGTTAAAACGGTTTATGCCCAAAATGATGCTAAATGCCCTTGCCTTAAGCCTTTAGGTTATAACACCACTAACCTGGCTGCCGTAAGGATCAACTCTGTGTGGACGACTTTTCTTGCAATGGCAATTTCATGATTGGACATGGTAGACTGGTAATGTTTTCTCGAACTAAGTGGCATTTGGACAGTGGAATTTGGAAGGCAATTCTGGAATTCCGCGTGTCCATCAATTTCACATCGATTTGCAATTACTATCTTTGAGCGACTATAGAGAATCTTGGGTTTTTTTTGCCGGTCCTGAACAGCGGGCGAGTTTAGTGATTCGTACTAAACCTTTTCTGGTCATCATAGTTCACAATGGTCGTTATTTGGGTTTCACTGTACTTTGGGGTGATATTGTTGTATTGCCTCTGTGAGAGTTTAAAAATGTGAAAGAAACATGCCAAATTTGCCATTTTCCCCATAGACTTACACGGTGTGTAAGTTAGTTAGTGGTGTGTAACTTTAGTTTCTTGAACCTCCAAGTGAAACTGGCCCAAGAGGTATTTTATCTTTGGTTTTAGTGACAATATATCCGGTTAGGGTCATCAAATTGGATGGAATAAAAGCGAGGATACAGCTAGGAAACCAGTCTAACAATTAAAGTCAATATGTCTCGCAGAAATGCAACAGTTTTATATTTTTTATAATTTTTTAGTTTGATTGTATATTTTTTAGTCTATATTTGTGTAATTTCCTCTATTACAATATCATGCATTTAATTTCCTATTTTGTTTGTAAAATTAATAAATCCAATCATTTAAATCTGATCAAATAGTATTTAAAGCAAATGTCACTCTGTAAACAACACAATTCTTTGTTTTAAACATACGTTTTAAAACGGCCATATGTTTAATTAAGATTATTACATAACTAATTATTTTAGAGCCTTGAAACCTGTCAGTTGTAGAGTTGATCATTACCCTTTCGCCAAATTCGTAAAATCGCTTTGCCGCAAGATTAAGAGACTGGCTCGGCTGTGAAATTGACACAATGTTAACATTTCGTGTTTGCTGTGACCCCATTGATACAATGTTGTAGCATATTCAATTACTTGTTTTATATGCGTGGGATGCGGTGGAACCCAAAAATCGAAGGTTAAGGGGTATCATAGTTGTTTCCGATAATTATTGGGAAGACATTTGTAAGCCTAATGAACAGGGGGACATACAAACCTGTTGGAAAGTGGGAATCAGATTTGACTTAACCTTTTTCGTCTCAATGATAGACAGTGTGGGAATGGTTAAGGTCCCAGGAAATGAGATGATAAAACTAGTCCACATCTTTAGGGGGCATGCCATTCCAATAAACGCGGGCCACAAAAAGATACAATACCCGTGACATCATTAGTGAACTATGATTTTATCAGTCAATGTCATGAAAAGATTCAAACCAGTCACCTGGAACTTTCTATTGCTCTCTGAAAAAATCAATAGTCACTAATGATGACATCACCACCCCAAATATTGATGCTTTCTCGCCCCTCCTTGTAGAATTGACACAAACCCACATCAATCTATTTGCATTTCCTGGGACTTTAAGAAATAGTTTGATTCAAATTTGTTATGACCATGATGATTTAGGTTTATTTTTTTAACTTTCATCTAAAGTGAGTGTTTGTCGCTGTTTTTTTAAAGTACAGTGCGTATCAAAACGCAACAAAACTTCCCAATTTTGTGGTTAATGTGAATATTCTTCCAAAATTAACTCGTGCCATCTTAAAGCCCCAAATCCCCTCTTTCCAATGATAGGTCATTTATTCTGTTTTGGGCGGTCATGGATAACCGATTAATCATTGTTTTGAAATTGGGACGAAGTGCGCTTGGGACCAAGTTTCAATACAAATCCCATTCACTTGCATGACGGAAGTGAGAAGAGAGGAAAATTGAAAGGACTTGTGTTAGCATTATTGAAACCTGGTCCCAAGCTCACTTTGTCCCATTTGCACAAAAATGATTACTCGGTTACCCATTACCGCACATGAACCACATACATACATTTAAGATGGCCTTAAGATTTGATGTACTTACACAATTACCACAAAAAAAAATTGGGGAGAAGTTTTGTTGCGTTTTTATTGATACGCCCTGTATATTTGTGTAATGCCATGCTCTTGACCGGGGTCAGATAAAAACACAGCTTAATAAAGATGAGAAAATGTTTTATTTATTTATTTTTACGATTATCTTATAACAGTTCGAGTCAATAAAAACCCTACATTCAGGAAAGATATTTTCTTCAAAGGTGAAAAGTTATTTTTGCTTAAAATTGTTTGCTGTAGTTGTTTACAGGGATAAGCACTATCAGAAGATGGTATTTTTAGTGTCTTTCGGAGTTCGGTCTCACAGAAACTATGACAATGTTGCGGAGAGACCTAAAATTCTGTTTGGCCGATTTAAGAACAAGCGGCGAGACTGACACGACGTATACACCTAACCACATTGTGGCAAAGACAATTCAACACATGCACTTCATTGGTATCGATTTCTCTCCATAACAAAGAGTGAGTTTGAATAAAATGGTCTAGTGTAACATACTAAGTAAAATATACTTCAACAATAACTTACCATGTTCAATCATAAACAGTAAGAGTTATTTGAAAATCACTCATCTCAATGTCGCGGTAATGAACATATGAAAAAACAAAAAAACTGCTAGAGAAATTGTTGTTTTACATCTTAAGGTTAATTATTTGCACAAATGCAGGTAAAACTCAGCGTCCATAACTGCGAGAAGAAATTAAGCTGAGTTTTCTGTAAATGAATTGGATGTAACACTTCAATATCAGTTCGCACTGTTTTTTTTCACGACGCAATACAAAACCTTCTATGGTCACTTTGGCTCCAACGTTTCGTTCGTTTAAACCTGAAATCTTGCTGAACCCGAAGTAAACTTGCAGTGGCGTAGACAGCTTTTTTCTAAGGGGGGCAAAGGGGGGGGCAACATTTTAATTTTCAGGGGGGGCAAGCTATACTACAAATTTGTTAGTATAGTATATGGCCTATGTAATCCACTATTTTCTCAGGGGGGGCAAGAGGGGGGGAAGATTCCCCACAGGGGGGGCGGGGGGCTGCCCCCCCTGCCCCCCCTCGGCTACGCCCATGTGTGGTCTTACACCAGCATCTTGACTTTCTCTTAGTTGTGAATGAACTTTTTTTAATCAGCATTTTTCTTTTGTATCTCCGGATATTTTTTTATAATCCTTTTTTTTTTTTTTTTTTTTTTTTTTTTTTTTTTTTTTAATTTTTAATGTTTGTACTCAAATCTCTGCTGAAGACCATGCTACTCTATGTAAACGATGCATCTTTGTTTGTCTCACAATCGGCCAAACAGGATTTTAAGTCTCTCAGCAAAATTATGCGTAACTTCTTCCTCCAAAGTTCAAAGGACACCAAATAAACGTTTTCTGAAAGCCCTGTTTATCCTTCTTTATACCAATGCCATATGTGAGCAAAAATAATTCTTACTATTTTAATTATTTTTTATTTCTGAATTATGTTTTTTTTGACTGCACACGTACGGTTAGCATAGCTGAACCCTGAAAACAGGTAACAGAGTGTATATTATTCCCAAACTTCATACTCCAACTTTAACATTGTAATTCCGATTACTTTCCACAACCTCTGGCAGCACTCTGCAAAGCACAAATCACAATAGTTACAGTTTTCCCTTAAGTTATGTGAAATTAGGTCAAAAGATTACTTAACGTTTTGCCTTCCTTCTCCTTCGATATAAGAACCTATCTTTGGCCGTCTCACTGTGGATCGCATCTGCATAAGCATTGTCTAAACCTCGTCTATGTCTATGCAAATGACTTAGACTAATGCACCGTGGTTGTAAACTGAAATGTTAGAGAAGAAAAGAAAGTTTCTAACTAGAACTGTTGAGTATTATTGTTTGTCTAAATTTCCTTTTCGAGGTGGAAAGTAAAATATTGGAACGGCTTTGCCAGTGTAATGTTAACAAGTAAGAGATTTTTATGGGGATATGATAAACTCAAGTTGATGTAAGCTATCAAATGTATTGTAAATAATTCTGATATAAATGATTACTGTCGTTGATTAGATTAATAGATTTCAGAACAATTTAATAAAGTTATAGAAAAAAAAGGTTCAAAGAAGACTTTTGAAGCTGACCCTTTCTCAGCGCATATTTGGTTGGTCTATCCTTTAAAACGCAGGAAAGAATGATATTTGTGAGCATTCGAAATTTTGTTAAAGCAAAGAGAATTCCATCACTGTTACAAGACTAACGCATTTGGGTAATATGGTAATTAAGAGCTTCTATGCTGAACTTTATCATTTGTACCAATCTCGTCAATGAACGAAGGTGTGAATCGAAGCACCATTACCACTACCAGCGCTGGAAGCGGTATCTGAGCTTTGAATGTATTTCTTTACAATCACCCAACGTATTTATAAAAGTAATCGGGCTATGTGTTAATTTAGAGGCCGGGCGTAGGGATCAAGTCAGTGCCAAACGTGCCAAAAATGTTAAAATTGATACTATTAGCTCTATAAAGTTTACACATGACTATATTGATCCCAATCTTACTTAGTTTGAAGTTACAGTTATTGTTACAAAATTCGTAATTAAGCAAGGGGTCGCATTGCACTGAATAACATTTTGAATGTATTTTTCATCACTATAAAAGAATATGATTTTATAACACGCTATAACAATTGATATTTTTCGGAAGTTATATGGTTGTAGTATGTTTTTTATTCGTGTCACTGCCAATTAAAAGTTTTCGTCGTTCCCACTCAATTTCTGAAAGGCTGTATGCTTAATAGAGGAAAATCACAACTGTAACTCGTATGGATTGAGGCTAAAATGGGCATGTAAGTCCTCACCTGCATATGTGATCCGAATGCATCGTTCCATGCTTGATGTACTGTTGTGAATGAATGAATAACTTAATATGAACAGTAGTATTGCTTGCGTACCAACAAGAAAGCATGACTTAATATAAAGCGCTTCCTTTAAAAGCGAAAGTGACGCTGGTTAACAGATGCAATTGTATTGATCTATTGTCAAAGCACGCAAATGACAAGAACATACAAGTACACTTAATGTAGCATAAACGAACTTCTTCACAACATCATTAGTACATATTGAAAAGCGCGCCTTTGCTTAATATAATTAACCTTGGTTGGGTCACTTGTATAGCGCTATACCAAAGCACAGAAAGGTCAGCCCTTGGCCAAAATCTCAAATTACATTTCATTATCATTTTGCTCAGACACAAACCCCATATTAGCGAAAATATCAGTGGTTTAGTTCTAACATTGTCTTTAGTGCTCATGACGGTGCTAATATGCACACACTTGTATTTTTCCATTCACTTCACATGTCATGTCACAGCGAATTGCTCTTTCCGGGTTCCCCTGATTGTACATGCACGACCCCGTGCAGTAATTGGTTGGAATAGATCACATAGCATGCACTTTGCATGGTGTGACGTCGTAATTAGCACGTGCCTCGATTTGTTGGTGGTTTAAGGATTCTTTCACAGTTTTACATTAGCGTGTGTATCGCAACTTAAACTCCTTATAAATAATGTTGAGTGTCCGGTAAAAGTTTTATAGTGTCTAGCAAACTCTTTCACCTTCTGCACAGACTAATCATGGTAATCATCAAATCCTACATTTACTGAGTTAACTCAAAGTTAACTCATAAGATGAACGATTTATTTTATTTTAATTGTACCACCATTACTCCATTACATCTTGGAGTCTTCTATATCAATTCATTTATGAAGTAACTTGAATTAAATCAGAAAATCGAAATTAGCACGCTTGGAATAACTTTAGTGACGACATTGCAGGAAAACTCTAGAACAAAGTTAGGACCAAAGAGGTTCTATATAGATAGAGAGGCAAAACGTTACGTAATCTTTAGAAGATTACTCTGCAAATTTCGACAGACACGAGTTGAAGTATTGGAAATTACACAAAGTTACAGACAACCAATATGACTTGAAGTTTGAAAACTATATGGTTTCAGGCAAAATATATGAATCGAATTTTGAAAATTGCAAAGTTGCAGCCACAGGGTGTAAATCGAACTCTGAGATAATTAGTTAGGCCGCTTGATAGCACTTGGACTTAAGGGAATACACGGTGGTATTGTTTAAGTTGTATTGGTTTCAAGATCAACAAGTCTGCGTCTGGATTTGTCATTTCATTTGATCAGAAAATATCTAATGTTGTAAAACAGATTCTTTTGTGTTTTCTTCAACGATGACTATGGTTATTTCCTTATATGGTGGTTCAGGTTTTTCAGTTTGGTGAGTTGGGAGAAATTGGGCGGCATAAATTCAGTTCTGTTTCAGTCATTGGCGTGTGAGTTTTGGTGGGAGGTGGTGTGTAATTATCGTTAGTTGAGATGTTTGAATTCCTATAGCTGTGGTTGTGGAGCTATGTCACTAAGAAATCTGGATCTCGATACGTAAAGGATTAGTAATTAAAACTTGGGTTGGTATAAAAACCTATTCCTGCGGTCATCATTGAAATAATAAATTATCCAGAGGGGTAAGGATGTAAAAGGTTATCTGTATTCTGAAAGGTTGGAAGGCTGTAGGGAAAATGTAATAATTATATGTAATCCAATACTTTGGCCTGTTTATACAGGCTTTGATACCTGAAAAGGTCAAAGGGAACGAGTTTAAAAATCGTTAACTAAGTGAAAACGTACACCAAATAAGTTGTCTATGTCCAAATATTAAGTTGATTCGTCAACGATGATGGGTTGTGTAGTTATAAAGATAAAATGATAGAATCAAATCTTTTGTGAATCTTGTGTGATCTCTGCCTGTTCGTTATCATATTTAGTCTTTTTTTCTTTTTCGGTCTCTCGTATCACAACTTGATGGAATTTCCAAAGACAGCGTACTGCAACTGGATTTCCCCTGGACTATAAAACACTTAAGTGAAAACCACTTGCCGTTGGATTTTTTTAAGAAACTCTGGTCATTGATGGGGTATATTAACACAACCACAAAACAGGGAAAAATTAAAATCGGTTGTACTGATTCAAAATTTCGGTCTAAAAACCGATTTCTATGACGCGCACACAATTCTCCCACCGAAAAATGAAAAACCACTTTTCTAAAAGACTTTTTTCATAAAATTTGGCTCATAATAAGAGAACATAAATATATTTACATTGTTGAAATAACAAATTAAAAAGTTACTCCAGTACGATTTACGGGGCAAAACAAGTTTTGAATTGCGCCACCAAAATGCTTATTTATGATAATTAGCGTAAAAACGCCATGGCCGTCCGATTTTTTCCCACTAAAATATGCGCAACTGGCAATTACATAAAAGTTTGGGGAAAAAAATTAGCGTTAAAACATGGCGCGCGCGCGCAAAAAAAATGTTGGGTCCATATGGACCCCCTTATGCACTTAAGTGTTAAAAAAGGTCAACCTTTTTGCAGCAAAGAGAGTGACCGATTCATGATCTGAACGTTCTGGCTTCGAGTGCCACTGCAGCAAACCATGAATTTGAAGTATGCTCGCAACCTGATCGGAGGATCGCGAGATAATAATGCTTGAAAGAGAATTACTACTTTTACTTATGACGAGAGAAAAGTAGTATTCTCTTTCTTAACTTTTCTTTTCTGTAACTTAGTTACAAAAAGTCAGTCAATAATTTGATTAAAGGTAAGTTTATTTTAAAATAAAAAAATGCTGGTTGTGTGAGAGGCGGTTTGCCAATCAGAGTGCACTAAATATTCACCTCCACTCTCCAAGCATGGAAGTAGAGTTTCTAGACCTTCGGCAACAATAGGTTACGCCCACCTGTTATGAATATTAAATCCGCCCCAAGATACTATTTGATAGTCAATCATCCAATGCACTAGTCCAATTTGTCGTGTTTTTGCCATTGGTAGGGTTACGTGTTACAAATCTCTCGGCCTTTAAAGACAAAAGCCAGTTATAAAAAAGTAGGTCAATCTAATGAAGATGGTTGGAAGATCGTCAATAGAGTAAATGGAAAGATCATAATTTCAATGAAAAAAAAGTACTCAAATCTAGGTCAGTCACAGCTCGTAGAATAGGTATTTGTCAAAATGTTAAGAACACGAAAGCAAAAAACTTATTAACATCTTGGCTGCCTCTTGCGGTGTGTTTAGGATTTGGTTGGACATTTTACCTCATTTTCTTTTCATATTTTGTTTAGAAATGTCACCCTTCTCGTTATTTCCCAGTTTAAAAAAGTAGAGCGCTAAAATATTCACCTTTTAGCATCATTCTCTGCAGGGTCTGCAACATCTAACACTTTCTCCAGTTGGCATGACGGTGTTATTACTTGTATTTATCACCTTCATATTCACCGGAAACCTTTCGTACGTATAGATTGATAATAAACAACGGACCTGGCAGGTAAAACACTCCCGTGTTATAAGGTCGTCAAAATATTTATTACCAATTGTTGATGTGCGATTTTAACAGCATACTGTCTCTAAGTAATTTGCAATTAGACACTTTCTTTAAGGGCTCTACAAAAGGGAGCGGGTAATGATACATTTGGGGCAGAAGTTTCGAAGGCGAAAAATTTTATGAAACCGAAAAATGATTAGACAAAGACTATAATAGAAGAACATTAACTGAAACTGACTTATGCAGACATCGATTCAGGGTTCTTTGACATCAAGCACTCGTGCAGTATCTCTAAGGCATGGCAACTTTGTTGACAAGTTGTCGAGTGTAGTGGTAAAATTGCCTCTGAAGAGAGTGAGTACAATTCTACTTGATGAAGAACTTGGTTGGTTGACGCGTCATGGAGTATGGCAAAATGACTCCTTGTTCAATTTTAAATCATGCGTGTCCCCGACAGACAATGATTTTGGAACAGTTTTAGGAGTTTTCCGAGTTTTTCCAAAGAGGTGGCAATAATGGATCCTAATCTTATTTCTAATCCTATATGCAACTAAAACATGACCGAAGTTTAACTTTTAGAATGCAGCCAAAGAATGAGAAATGTATCCCGACTATGTAAAGGACACAGACGATCAACGTCCATTACATTCAATGGGGCTTGACCTTGTTTCCCCCTACTTCGTTAAGCAAACACTTGAGACACTCAAAACTATTCCTTATTTTAATCCTATGAACTCACACCAATAATTTGCACCATTTTTTTAAATCAAAATCGGAGCAACTTTTGAATTTGACCCATGTACAACTGAAATTGACCCTTTCTACTGATTTCTGCTGTTTTTAACCTATAACTCTGAAACTTTACGCTTTAGATAGTACAAACTATACCTTTTCTGAATCCTTATGGTTAGACAAATAACATGGTATACTTTTCAACATGATTGGCTCAATTTACAAATTTGACCCCTGTACAAACTTTGTCTTGGCCCTCCTCTCCTTAAGGCACCATTTACAGCACTTAAGAATCACGTTTCAGGGGTTTCTGTCAGGCTGTCTACATATTTAATCACTCAAGCTTTTGTACTCAACATGTGTTACAAATATCTTCTAACTCCCCGGCTATTTGTATTTATCACCTTGATGCCAATGAACTGAAAGTCATTGCATTATTTTATTGTATAGATTGATGATAAACAATGGATCTGCCAGGAAAAACATTCCAGTGTTATAAGGGCGTCAAAATACTTGTTACCAATTGCTGACGTGCGATTTTAACAGCATACTGTTTCTAACTAATTTGTAATTATACACTTGCTTTAAGGGCTCCACAAGGGGAGGGGTAACAAGACATATGTGAAGAAATTAAGAAAGCGGCATATTTTGCGAGACATGAAAATGAAAAGGCATAGCCAGTGCTATACAAGGACATTGAAACAGAAACTGACTCACGAGGGAATCGATCCAGGGTCCTTTGACGTGCTGAACCTCCAAGTCATGCCTATTTTGTTGACAGATGTAGTAACATTTCCTTTAAAACGAGCAACTACAATTGCTGTCGTCACACGGTATAGCAGAACGATTCCTTATTCTAATGCTCAATATAATATCCTGGTTGTCGCCGAAAAGTGACGGTTTGATGCATAAACATTTAATAACTTCGGAAAGCTTTAAGTCGAGGTAGGAGTAATCTCGATTCCATGAGAAAACGGCAATAATATTTTGATTTACAACATAGGAGTTATAATAGGATTAGGATCCAGTATTAGCCCACATTATCTCTCTTTTTAGTATTTTATTTCAAATATTTAATGCCGTACTTTTCTGGAATTTGAAATAGTTTTTAATCAACAAGCACCAGAGTACAAGTTGTGGACAAAAAAGCAAATTGTGAACATGGTGAAGTGAACAATCTGGGTGTAAAGATTCACATCGATGGAGTTTATATTGCAGTTGTATAACAAAAATTCCGGGTTCGGGATTTTAGAACAAAACTCTGATTTTCCATATGAAGGGCATTGATTTGATCTTAGGTGTTTCATACAGTGATTAGTATGTGGACAAGCATTATGTTTATGCAAAAACACAATTTGTCAGAATATTGAGGGCGCCATCGTCGGCCTTTAAATCTTGCAAACTGAATACAATCAAGATTTTGATTATTTATGAAATTCGACCACGCACTTGGAAAATCGAAGAATTTGTAATTATGTATTACTATACAATCAATCGAAATGTTTCAAATTCATACATAAATTCATTGCGAAAAACGAAATTATTTTATATTTAAGAGAGGGTTGAAGAACCATTCCTAGTGCTGGCATGTATTTTTGTATTATATTTTATCCCTTTTTATAAACCCTTGTGGATTCTGTATAATTAGTAAAACCTAAGTCAGTTGGTTGTTTGGACTTATTTGAAAGCATTTTTTATACAGATGCCGAATATTGTCAAGAAAATATATAATTTTGACATATTTGAACAAGTATTTTTGTTTTCTGAGCGACAACACTTGCCTGCAGTTCGCAAAAGGGTTGAAAATTAAAACATAAAATAAGTCTAACACCAAAGCCTGGAAACAACATATACATTTAATAAAATGTAATAAAAGCAGAGCTTAAAACCTCCTCCCTGTTCAGAGCCCTTGAGGTGTCAAATGCGATATTGTAGAGGACTTATTGCACCTAGTAAAAGTATCCGTGAAAGCCTCATTTAAGGTCCCGATTGTTATGTATTGCTTTTAGAATGGCGTCTGAAATGTATGAGATGATACAGAACACTTCGCATTAGGCGATTTATTATATTAGACAAGCAATTGCCTGAAATGAATATTGGTGTAAAGACAACAGCCAGGTCTCGCGAACACGATAATTTACATTGGCCCAGCCGCCTATTAATCATTTTCTGTAACCTTAACGGAAAATTCTATTAACATCTTTACTTTTAACGCTAAATTTTAATCTTAATTGCATTTTTTTTAAAGATAAAACACTTTCTAAACACCATACAACATTTCTAAAGATGTCAAATCTCAAACATGCCATTTCATATCTATAAATATGCTGCATGTCAAATATCCAAAGTTGTACAGATGTTTATACATTTCTAATTAGCCATGGGAACATCATACTCAACCATCTCTTTTGCTGTGTATAGATATTCGTAGAGCGAGAGAGAGAAAGGAAGGAAGGAGAGAGAGAGCGAGAGGAAGGAGGGAGAGAGAGAGAGATAGAGAAGGGAGGGGGAAGGAGAGGAATAGTGGAGTAGAGAGAGTGAAGAGCCAAATTGCCATTGATAACAATATATTATTTGTTTTATTTGATTTTTCTAAATCAACACAAAATTGCAAATTTAAGACATGGAATTAGTCCAATTTCAAATAGCATATTTAAAAGCATTTAAAAGCATTTGGATGATAGTCCATGAGCCAGTTTCTGTACGGGCCTTAAAATTCGAGTTTGTTGCACCCACCTGGTGATTAATTTTCCAATATACCACCTTGAAGGGGATGTCCCCTGACTAGGATTAGGTATGTTTCCGCCCTGAAAAGTTGCACATTAGCGCGTACTGCCTATTTCAAAATGGCCACCATTGTTTTATGAAAAACTGCTGTTGTATTTTCATTATAGATAGGAATTTTATCCAGGACTAAAAGAAATAAGGGGCTAAAATGAATATTTAAAAAGTAAAATAAGTAAAATAAGGAAGAAATTACCTTTCTTTTGCTTTTTGTTTGACAACAATCGGAGTTTCCGTTCAAAAGTTATGGTCGAAAATGTCGCCTCGACATCCGTATCCGTGTGATATTTCTTATGTATTTTATTGTTTCCTCAAGCTGCGATATTTATTTTTTTAAGCTTTAAAAATTTATATCTCAAAAATTAATTAAGCTTTTGATCTCTAATTTTCACAATTATTAATGAAAATTCAAGTGCTTGTTTTGTAATTGATGATAATTTTAAATTAGCATTTCTAAAATATAATAAAATATAAAAAAACAGTGTTTCTAGACAAAATTGTCGATAACTCAAAAGTAAATTTTAACGATATGTCTTCGCTGCACGCAGGATTTCTAAAAAACGATTAATCGTAGGATATTGAGATAAAAAGTAAATTAAAGCATATCAATAGGACTACTTACTGAACTAGAATAATTCCACTAGCCCCATGGGAACTTGATTTAAGGGACCTCAACACTAAAAAAAATAAAAAATAATTATTTTTTAATTTTGTTAAATATGGATGTTGATAAAAATTACAAATCATATGCATACGATGTTTAAACCAATACATCTTTGTCAAGGAAACCTGTAGCCTTCCAAGATAGATGTGCTTAAAGCGACCTGTGCATATGTACCCAAGACGTTTAGAAGATTGAAATTAAGATTAATGACATTTATTATGTCTTTAAAATGCTAGAATGCCAACTAAGAACAATGAGCTCACGATGATTAGTTCTTACGGAGACTGCTTTCTTTAAGAGATGAATCCTTTGGACTAAAGTTTAAAAAGTGCAAACGACATCTCACCGGTCATAATATAAGTCATTGTGTCAGATAGCAATCAGGTGTGACTTTGGACCCATATGTTTAAAACCAATTTCAGCACAAAATTACCTGATCCGTTCCATTTACTAAAGAAAGGAATATGGAAACAGAGAAAATGTAAACCCTTCACTTGTATTGATCAAAGTGCAATTTTGAAAACCGCATTTTATTCTTACATGAAGGGCTACTGTTCTCGAACGCAATCAGATGCGGCGTTTGGACCTGACGTGTAAGTCTAGTTAGTCTATCAAATACTTTTCTTTTCATTTGTTCCTTACCCTGTAGCATGTTTAGGAGAGAGAGAAAAAAAAATCCATGCAGGGGCCTAAAATGTAAGGCAGGCAGCCGGGCGACGAGAATAAAATAATTTTTAAGGCGCACAAACCCGTCATTAAGAAAGCATTGACTCATATCAATTCTACGCGTTTTTAGTCGAATGAAAAGCGTTAAGACCATGCATGACTACTCAACCAGCTTTTTAATTATTTCATAGTACTGCACACAACAACCCGCAATTTCATTGCCAAAGTAGCCCACGGCAGAATCGAACCCTAATCGACCATGTCAAACCACATGTGCACGACCGCAAACGATACACACTTTATAGACTGAGAAATAATTGTACGGGGGATATTCTACAAAAATATCTATAAATATTTCAACCAAAACAACGTTTAAAATGTTTAAAGCAGCGGTTTTTTCGTTTAAAAAAGCAAATGAAATGGATATACCATTATATTGTAAAATCCTAAGAGAGTAGGAGATCAGAGTAATTACGTTGTGACATAGGAAACTTAGATACGTCATCGAAAGCATTTTTGAAGCTTTGTGATCCAGTAGACATAAATTAACTATAGCTTCCATGGTTCAACCTATATCTGTGAAGTTCACGGTGGTTGGATTCAGCCGCACAGGCCTGGTATGATGGTCCCGCGACTGCTACTGCGGGTATGATGATTCAAGATGGGATGACACGCAGATAGAATGAATATTTGAAATAGATTGATATTGATGATAATTTGGTGGTAATAGATATAGTGCGATCCTCTACCTGACATTGGATATGGTTTAGAACGCTGGGGATAGATATATTGACGATTTTATAAAACATGACTGTTTTCTGTAGTCTGTAGTTTTAAAGTGTGCCCCGTTTCAAAGTGTCTCGCGTAGTAGTGACGCTAGACGTTCTCTGATAGTCCCCTACTGCGAGCGGGCTGCTTGCTTTTGAATGTCGAAAGTACCTTGGTGTTATCGGTTTTGGTGAAATAATTCCATATTGAAGTTGCATTAGTGCTTTGATAAATTCAATGTGTTTAGACAATGGCAGATCTGATGCGATGGTAACTAACAGATAATTAGTGGATTTCTCATTGGGGAGGATATCCCTGTCGATGGAGTAGATAGAGAGATGAAGGAGTGGAAGATGATGGAAAGCACCCTAAAACAGGACAGCAGCACCTTGCCCTGTACTTGGGGGAGTGACGACTGAAGCTGAGCAAGAGCAAGACAGTCTCTACAGTCCTGTAAACAAGAAAACATGATATAAAGTGCTTGAACTTTCACCCTACAACCACGTATCTTAGTTTGATGCTTGACAGAACATTTTCCTACCGAGAAAATCTTGTAGAACTTGGAGATAAGACTATAGCACTCTCGCGGTGAATGAACAGGCTTAAAATTTTTAATGAATTTGGAGATTTATCTACTTGTGAACAAGTGCTATGTTTTTATTGGTGGAATATTGTTGAGGAGACTTTGACTATTTCCCTGTATGCATGTAAACCAATGTGTTCAGGTGCTTGTCTGTTAACTCGGATGTGCCACGTAGAATTATTCATGCTACCGCAAAGTGCCACTGCACTGTACATAGAGCGAATACAAAATCAGTGAGATGTGAGATGGCCGAAAGTATATCATTCAACACAGCTATTTAGCTGTAGTTCCTGACGTGGAACTCCAATAGTTGGGTTTCTCGTCATGGCTATGATACTAACGAGATTATATCTGGTGACATTGCTCTCTTTCCTTACAAAGCCCTTCTCTCAGGGCTATCATCGACTCAAGTGTTCCAATGAGCAGGTCCGTGTGGTATTGGAAAACATCCAGGATATACCGCCACCACATTGCAACGGACCGCTTAACCGATGCTACAATCATGGAAAAAGTTGGTCCCAAATATTGATCCCCCTTTCTCCCAAGCAATGTTGATCCGAGTCATGTTGTCAGCAGCCTCACCAGGTCCCCAAACATTAATTGATGGGGAGTGGGTATAGGAAGAATTTGGTAAAGGGGAAGACCTTTGCTTTGTAAAGAACAATGACTTACCCAAATTCGGTGTTAGTTGTGAACATGGGAATGGTTCCAATATGTTGAATCAGGTGTACGAAGTTACGAACTACGAACTATTTTCTTCTAGGACTGTAAATTGACGCCTGCCAATCATCCAACTTCTCACCGAGATATTCCAGCGACCATATTCTCTCGTCCTGCAAATGCCAAACCACATTCAACTGCATATAGGTCTATTTTACTAACATGAGCTGTGTTGGATATGTTAAAAATGGCATAAATTACAATATTCTAGCCTGGTGATTAAACAATACATTCGAGGTAAGGTAACTCAGTTCATGAATGTCACTACTGGATATGAATATAAATATAGTCTAACAGGATCAAAATACAAATGTAACAATAAAAATTAAATGAAAGACAAGACATCTTTGAAATCAATATTCATGGTGGTAAAATAAAAATATGATAATTGCATTGTCTACAAAAATTACAAGACACGCGTTTGTATAGCATAACGTATTTATATGCAGTGCCGCGATGTATACCCCTAACGTCCCTTTATGCCATTTTTGCCACTTTTCAAAAATCACGGAGCGGACCCTGCCTGGTTTTTAGAGGGAAATTGCCCCTAGATCTAACAAAAAAATAACGCTACCTTCCTTTTTTTGCGGTGATCATCAGGGGTCCGTTCCCCAACACGTACTTACGACACTGGTAGCCTACCTTTATACTAAGTAATGCGTAACTTCACTACTAAGTTCATACTGCGTTCCCGAAACTCGTACGGAGCTACCTGACAACTAAAATTTACGACTGAGGTCTACGTCGATACTAGTTGTGACTTAGTACACAACTATTGTGTTCCACGCGTTCCCCAAACTGACACGTAATGCAGTTGTGAAGTCCGACCAAACGTTACGCACAAAACTACGTCTACTCGGGGGTAGACTTAACACACACGTAAGCTATTAATCAAGCTTAAGCAACGATTTCATTTCATCGAGGAGGAAGAAATGGATCCCAAAATACAAATTCAAGATTATACAAACCAATTGAGGAGGTTTTGAAGACTACAGGCTTACACCACATTTGATATAGGCCTACTGTACGAGCTATGTGACATATTGGAACACCCTTTTAAAGGCACTGAAATAATAGAGTATATTCCTAGAACGGTTATATATGAAAACCCTGAGGAAAGTAAATTAAAAATACTCATAATGATCATACTATAATTTGCCGAATGTTGTGTGTATGTATATATGTATGTGGGTTTGTGCACGCATACTCGCATACATTACACCTACAAATACTCCCAATCGTTTAATCGATCGGTTTGGAGTAGAATAGTCTTAGAATGTTCGTAACTCTTGATGCGTATCACCAGTTGAGAACCATCTGAGCAGGTGTTTGGGGAACAGACGTAAGTCGCAACTAATAGAAATCTTAGCTTGTGCTGAGCATGACTTGCGACACAACTTACGCATCAACTTTGGGGAACGAACCCCAGGTTGGTAGCCATTTTCCGAAAAGGACGTTAGGGATATAAAAAAACATTCATAAAACAAGTGAAGAAATTTTAAAAGGGAGATGCGAAAAGTATTCTGTAGGCTGCTACACAACCAGATTCTTCAGTACGGTGTGGGTCATGCGGAAGGTACTCTGTGGTTACCTTTGAAGTGGCTGCGGAGTGAGCGATATATACCAGATTTCTAAACAGGAACTGCAGAGCATATGACTTGGGAGGTGAAATCCTTTGATTTTTTTTTTTTTTTTTTTTATTCAACTGCATATAGGTCTATTTTACTAACATGAGCTGTGTTGGATATGTTAAAAATGGCATAAATTACAATATTCTAGCCTGGTGATTAAACAATACATTCGAGGTAAGGTAACTCAGTTCATGAATGTCACTACTGGATATGAATATAAATATAGTCTAACAGGATCAAAATACAAATGTAACAATAAAAAATAAATGAAAGACATCTTTGAAATCAATATTCATGGTGGTAAAATAAAAATATGATAATTGCATTGTCTACAAAAATTACAAGACACGCGTTTGTATAGCATAACGTATTTATATGCAGTGCCGCGATGTATACCCCTAACGTCCCTTTATGCCATTTTTGCCACTTTTCAAAAATCACGGAGCGGACCCTGCCTGGTTTTTAGAGGGAAATTGCCCCTAGATCTAACAAAAAAATAACGCTACCTTCCTTTTTTTGCGGTGATCATCAGGGGTCCGTTCCCCAACACGTACTTACGACACTGGTAGCCTACCTTTATACTAAGTAATGCGTAACTTCACTACTAAGTTCATACTGCGTTCCCGAAACTCGTACGGAGCTACCTGACAACTAAAATTTACGACTGAGGTCTACGTCGATACTAGTTGTGACTTAGTACACAACTATTGTGTTCCACGCGTTCCCCAAACTGACACGTAATGCAGTTGTGAAGTCCGACCAAACGTTACGCACAAAACTACGTCTACTCGGGGGTAGACTTAACACACACGTAAGCTATTAATCAAGCTTAAGCAACGATTTCATTTCATCGAGGAGGAAGAAATGGATCCCAAAATACAAATTCAAGATTATACAAACCAATTGAGGAGGTTTTGAAGACTACAGGCTTACACCACATTTGATATAGGCCTACTGTACGAGCTATGTGACATATTGGAACACCCTTTTAAAGGCACTGAAATAATAGAGTATATTCCTAGAACGGTTATATATGAAAACCCTGAGGAAAGTAAATTAAAAATACTCATAATGATCATACTATAATTTGCCGAATGTTGTGTGTATGTATATATGTATGTGGGTTTGTGCACGCATACTCGCATACATTACACCTACAAATACTCCCAATCGTTTAATCGATCGGTTTGGAGTAGAATAGTCTTAGAATGTTCGTAACTCTTGATGCGTATCACCAGTTGAGAACCATCTGAGCAGGTGTTTGGGGAACAGACGTAAGTCGCAACTAATAGAAATCTTAGCTTGTGCTGAGCATGACTTGCGACACAACTTACGCATCAACTTTGGGGAACGAACCCCAGGTTGGTAGCCATTTTCCGAAAAGGACGTTAGGGATATATAAAAAAACATTCATAAAACAAGTGAAGAAATTTTAAAAGGGAGATGCGAAAAGTATTCTGTAGGCTGCTACACAACCAGATTCTTCAGTACGGTGTGGGTCATGCGGAAGGTACTCTGTGGTTACCTTTGAAGTGGCTGCGGAGTGAGCGATATATACCAGATTTCTAAACAGGAACTGCAGAGCATATGACTTGGGAGGTGAAATCCTTTGATTTTTTTTTTTTTTTTTTTTATTCAACTGCATATAGGTCTATTTTACTAACATGAGCTGTGTTGGATATGTTAAAAATGGCATAAATTACAATATTCTAGCCTGGTGATTAAACAATACATTCGAGGTAAGGTAACTCAGTTCATGAATGTCACTACTGGATATGAATATAAATATAGTCTAACAGGATCAAAATACAAATGTAACAATAAAAAATAAATGAAAGACATCTTTGAAATCAATATTCATGGTGGTAAAATAAAAATATGATAATTGCATTGTCTACAAAAATTACAAGACACGCGTTTGTATAGCATAACGTATTTATATGCAGTGCCGCGATGTATACCCCTAACGTCCCTTTATGCCATTTTTGCCACTTTTCAAAAATCACGGAGCGGACCCTGCCTGGTTTTTAGAGGGAAATTGCCCCTAGATCTAACAAAAAAATAACGCTACCTTCCTTTTTTTGCGGTGATCGTCAGGTTGGTAGCCATTTTCCGAAAAGGACGTTAGGGATATATAAAAAAACATTCATAAAACAAGTGAAGAAATTTTAAAAGGGAGATGCGAAAAGTATTCTGTAGGCTGCTACACAACCAGATTCTTCAGTACGGTGTGGGTCATGCGGAAGGTACTCGGTGGTTACCTTTGAAGTGGCTGCGGAGTGAGCGATATATACCAGATTTCTAAACAGGAACTGCAGAGCATATGACTTGGGAGGTGAAATCCTTTGAGTCACCTATCAGCCATTTGAGAGTCTGTTCTGGATTTCCACCAGAATTATCATGTTGAACCGATTATTCACAATGAGAGGGACTTTGTGACATTGACCCCGGAAAACTCTACATTTATTTGCTCTCTACGAGGGTACCTGAAAGTTCCTATTACATTGTCAATTGTGAATTTTGATCACCTTGATGATGTATTATGTAGTGAGTCTCACTGATGGATGTGTATTGGTTCTGCATCATTAGTTATACCTTCTATAGCCCGCCAGACTGGCGATTACCTAGCGCGAAAACTGGACCCTATCCGAGTAAAGTATATAAATGTTTTACATCTTCTTTAGGAGAACTGATTTAATTGCCCTCGTGATTCATTATTAAAACATAGCTTGAAAGTTGCATAATATTTGAACTCGCAGTCAACCTAATAGACTACCCTTTTCATGCTATCATAATCTTGTCAAATTTATATATCTTTTACCGTAATTCAGATTAGCCTCTATAAACCACATAACATTATTATACAATAGGCAAGCCTGATACGTTTATATGTACATACATACATAAACACACACACAGACATATACATATACTTGCATTAAAACTATAACTTACTTATATTTAACGCTAACAGATAACATTATATCCCGGTAGGCGAGTTTGTATATCTTGTACTGGTGATTTACTTCATATAGTAATCATATTTCTGTTTTATTTTCGGATTATACTCAGAATTTCCTGTCCAAATAAGCCATATACTGTTTCTTATTTGACCACCTTTTAAAGTTAGCGTCATGCTTGTGAACAGTGAAACAGTCTCAACGAACATGTATAATCTGAACAAATATTGCTTTCAACATTTTTTTTAATCTTTTCTTATCACATGTTTTTTGTATTCACTACCTATATACATCACCCTTCATGGCCGCCATATTGATTTTTTCAGGCCGATTCCGTCAATTCCTTTAGTATTGCTGCAATTTTTAAAAAAACCAAGGAACAATTTTGTTTCTCTTCATTTTTGAATGTTTCTGAGCAATTATACAATTATCTTTCATATGGAGCCATGTTTATTGCATGGCTTCGACTTAAGTGCTCTTCGATACGATAAAAATGGTTGGAACTGTGTATTTTACAACACCAGCTTGTGACCAAGAAATGAAGCGATTAAACAGACAAAGGTTATGCAAACGAATTGGATTAAGGTGTTAATCAAAACAAATCCATTTTCATTAGCTGAGGCAATTATATTAAATCTTGCCGACTGTTTCTAAGACGTGGTGTAACGACTTTGGAAAAGACCTTCAAATTGAAAAGGTATTAACCTTGCAAATGGCGACCGCTTTCCATTTAAGATGCTCATTATTTAAAGATAAAGAATCGATGGAATCCTGGGGACATGTAATAACCACAACAAAATCATGATACAACTATACGATCTTGAAAAATAATCCAAATATTAAAGCAAGCGCTTTAAATTATTTGTCCCCTAAACGTTTTTTTGTTACTGCTATTTATAATTCGAACGCAGTGGATACCCATCTTTCATGCCATTGAGACATGGGACCATTGATTCTTTTAAAGGTAACCATCCAACTTCTCAAGTTGGCATACGCTAAATATTACACGACAAGCGGAACATTTTTAAATGTGCCACCTAAAGGTTTATGAAGTAAGATTATAGTCATTACTTCATAGACAGTTGTTTTAGGAAAGAATTCATTTTAGGGAAATAAAACACTATTTTTTATTTGATTCTTCATCTAGCTTATCCACCGTCATGGTATGCTTGTGGTGGGTTTAAGATTTATTCACTGAGTAAGCTGACCGGGACCATGTGCATTCATGATAGGGAAGCGACGGTCTTCCTAAACATGCTCAATTTTGTTGATGAAATATTAAATATAAAGATATCTAGTTTACTAGTCTGCAAGTACGCAATTCAAAAGTTAAATGGATTTGCCCAATTCTTTATTTATTATTTTATATTGAAATGCACTAATGATACCTTCTCCCGACTCGAAGGTGCGGATCATAGAATCAAGTCATGTAGCTGTGAACAGTGTCAGTTAAAAACGTAATTATTCTCTTTTGGAAACGATTTCACGGGCGAAGAAGGCTCATTCGACAGACTAAAACAACCTCAAACGAATCCATGGGGAAATGAAGACGACCAATGTACGGCAACATGTTAACGAATTAGTGCAGGGACTTCAACCATAAAGTTGACACCCAATGATGAAAATTTAGAACATAACTTTACATGTCTAAATATGATCTGTGGGTACTCTAGATCACAAAACTGCCTGATGCAATTTTCAAAAGTTTGTGCGAATTCAGATATTCAAATGGCTGCCATTTTAGTGGTATCTGAACTTATCATCAATAACTAAGGTCATTTATGACCATATATCATACAATTTCGTTTCCAAGTGTATAAAACAATATTATAAAACAACACCAAAGTGTTCTGGAGTACAACACAAATTTGTCATCAACATTAGTAGCCATCTTGAAATTCAAAATGGCCGGCAACAGAGAAATCCAGTGGTGCTGAATATCGCCATTCAAACCGGTAAATGTTGCATTAAGTCTATTAAAGGTGTGGAATGACTGAACTTGTGAAACCCTCTTAAAATAATCATTAAAATAATTTCATGAATTAGTTTTATTTAAAATACAAAATCCCGCTATGTGTAGCAATATCAGAATCCCCTACATCAAAGTAACTCAAGAGGCCGTCATACTTGTGGGAATGGGAAAAGGGGCTTCAAAATTATAATATTTAGAGAATTAAATTGGGAGCTCCCTCAACTGCATTATGCTGGGCTTCTGACATATCCCCCCACCAGTATGGTTACCGAGTTGCTATAAGTTCGATTTATATGTACAGTTTAATGGTATAAAATATGGCTGGTTCCCTTATTTAGAACTTTTTAAAAGTTTCTCTGAAAGTTTTTCTGAAAAAATTGAACTCAATGAATCATATCTAGATCTTCAAAATTAGTGTTTTTTTGTTTTTGCTATCGATTCACATTTTCCCCAGTACATATATATTCCAAGCATGTACATTTTTTTCTGAGTTGCAACATATATAGAAATGGTAAAGAAAGGTAATTTGATTAATCTGGGTAATGTATCTTGCCACAGTGGATTCTGGAAATCTCTCAATATCCTGGGAGAGGCACTAGCATAGGGATGTGTTACTGTTAGGTACAGCCCTTAAGCCCCATTTCACGCATCTCCAGCGTTCCTAAGATCCCCTTCATTTCTTACTGTTACCTTTTGGGGAAAATTGCCTCTAAAGCAAAATGTGTGAGATTATATTTTTACTTCCCACGTCGACAAATGTCTCAAAATTTCAGTTCCTGAGATCTTACTAATTTAGAGACAAAACCAGTTCTCAAGCCTCGAAGTTTGGAAATTGAAGTCGCACATACCTGAACATAAGAGTAAACGCACCCCGTGATAAACTTCAAGTGAACTTAAAAAATGTAAATTTAATAATTAACAAACATCAGCTATCTTCTTGGTCAATACAAAACTAAGCTACCGGTCTAGCAGGTATTCATTCTCCTCAATCTAGATATATCAAAGTTAATACTCCTTCCATTAGTGACTTCTATAATTCTCAAGTCATATCCTAACAATCACACTATAATTAACTGAACACCCCAAAAAATTACCACCACACCTGAAATTGGCTGTCAAATCAAACGATGACATCGGATTATATTATGGGATATAAGTGAAAGCGTTTTTATTTACGCGTAATCATTTTTCAAGAGGGTAATTTCAATTTTTTAATAATTATTGAAAATTGTCTTAATCCAGCGATCAATTTGCTAAAACAAGTCAAATTGAAATCATGTTAAATTGGCCTAAAATCTGTATCTGGCGGGAATAGCTATGGGTTCCAAATTGGCCGAAAGTGGTGATCGATATGGCTCATATGCTCAAATGTAGCAGATCTTCAGTTCAGAAGCCTGCAGCTGCTTCTAAATTTAGGTCGAAAGACCCTAAGAGACAAAAAAACAGTTCCCAAGCCATGTTTGGACTCGGGACGCAATCCTGTTCTTAAAGGTGCAACCGAGATATTCTTGCTCTCATAATAAACGTTTAAGAATATAAATATCAAAAAATTAGATGTTTTTCCTGTCAGTGAACGAGGAAAATCATTTCTCAAAATTAGGACATTTTTTTTTGCAATATTTAAGCATCTGCATTAAAGCGGCATTTAGAATTTATACTTTAAATGGGCCTCCCATATTACAAAATTACCTCAATTGTGTCTTCGTAGACTCCTTCAATGACGCCATCTAGCGTAAGCCCTATCGAATTGCCATAGACCAAAATGCCTTGTACACTTTTGGTTTGCGATGCCTCCAAAACTGCATAGACAGAAGAGCAGGGTAAACTGTTGAAATGAATCTTACTGCAGAATGAAATACCGGGTCCATTTCCCGCCAAATTGGTCATATATTGATTGCCAAAAGTACAGGAGCAGATGCGTGCTGCGAGTACAGATAGATGTAATGCACTTTCATCAGCTGGTCCACGGAAACCGTGAAACAAATCAGTGGCGCTGTCAAATTGAACAGTGAACATTCCTGCATTACGTATCACCTTTACTGGCTTGTGGGTAATCGAATGAAAATTTAAAGTATGACACGAATTTCCCTAGCATTGTTAGGGTTTTAACATTCTTGATACAATTCGATGCAAACTGTTTATAAACGTCACTTCTCTTTGACATAATCTAATGAACTATTAAAAGAAATCGGTTTTCATGAATAGAGAAGGTCCTTTGACCGACCTCATAGGGAAAAACGCAACTGTACTGTACTGTTTTCTTGTTCTTTCGTGTTTCTTCTTATTCTCGGTTTACACGGTCCCATTTCATTCTGTGTGTCCCGTGAAGCTAGGACAATCCAGAAATACATCCATGTTTTCGGTGAGAATCATAGAGCCATTTTATTGTCTTCATATTTGTTAGAGAACCTTTTAATTGGTATACCTTATAGTAAAACATTAAAATGACAAAGCCTCAGAATTCTAACTTGAGGTAATGAACAAATTATTCTTAAAGTGACAGGAGGAGATTTTTTAAGGATATGTATTTCTCCCTCGCCTTCCGGGCGACCAGCTGCTCCATTTCACATGGATCGGTTGTAACACAGCCTACTCCAAAAGTTTTTGGAGGAATGTTTATTGACCATAGTGCAGTTTAGTGTCCACTGTAAACGAGCCTTGACCTTTTGCCCACCCAAACCTGAACATTGTGACACGAATCCATTCATAAGTTTGATCGTATGTAAAATGATTCCCACTTGTCACAGGGCCACCATCCAATCACTGATATGACATTCCTATGGATGAGTGATTACCCACACACTGTGTGCATAACATTGGCACTTAGCCTTTTTTTAAAACACATGTTGGGAAGCCTTGTTGAATAGTTCGTTTCGGATATTTTCAGTACCGTATGCACCCACATTATCAACCACCTTATAGAAAATAAGATTATCTTTGTTTCAGCTTCTACGGAGTATAGATCTAACCGTTTGTCATGGCGCTCTCTTGACTCTGCACAGAAATCACTGGTGATTTTTGAAATAGAGTTAGCATTATACCCTACCAAATAAACACTCTTTATAAATGAACCATTTTCGGATTTTTTCTGAATGTTCTTTCATAATAAAATGCACATAGTTTTTGATGATAATATATTCTACAATTAGAAGCTTCTACGAAGAAAAATCCCTTGAGCAACTTTCCTCGCAACGACGTGAGTTTTCTCTCATGTCCTATGGCGTTAGCACGAAGTACGCCGGATCAGTGTGCTAGGCCCGATTGAAGGCACTGTGTGTGTACAGCGAATAGGGAAAATGGACACTAACTGCAAGAGGAACAGGTTTCAAAAAGAAAACCGCAACCTTGTTTTGACTGCCTGGCTATCGTAATCGTTTCCCCATAGAAAACCATATCTTTCATGACTTTCGTCGTGCCGACAGAAACTACTAATCGATCATCTTATACATAAAGACGGCCGTTATTCCTGCTTATTCACTTCAGGTGTGATCTAATACATTGGTAGCATTCCACATATGTAAAAAGACCTATGTTCGAGAAAAGTGGGGGCGCTTCTCTCTGAAGATCGCCATCTCCGCATTTAAGTTTCTTTAAATGTAAACCGTCCTGGTCCGCCACGATGTGTTTTTTTGTATTCGTGGTAAGCTTTTATCGCAAAGCACATTAACTTAATAACAATGAAGGAAAAATTCATATGTTTAGGAAAGGAAATTAAACCACTTGAATTTACAGCTCAACTCGACAGCATCAACCCTTGGGGTGCTTTTACCCGTGCAGCATGGGAAGTATCAAACTACGCAAACAAGGACCTTGACAGCCAGCTTCCCTTACCAGAAACTCACCATATTGACTAACAGAACCGCGATCAATTGTCAATCGGCATTACATATTTGTGTCGTCTGCAAAGCCCCCGGCCACATAAGGAATTGCTTTGGTAGTTGGTATCTGTCTGTGGTTCAAATCTTTTTTGACCCAAATGGTCAACCCTAAACATAACGGCCCACTGTTTTCCACATACGTGCACACATTTTTCGTTACTCTTTTGGGACACCTATGGGTGTTCCTTGGGTAGCGTCCCACATGGTCGTTACGCCTCATTTGGACCTTGATGACCGCATAGGTAACATTTGTCCCCCATTCACAAACCGCAAGGGCATACTACATCATTCTTCGGTGACGCGTATTTTTTTAGGTAACGATGTGTGTATGAATATGTATCTTTTCACAAACCTCACGGACTAAAATCTTCAATGAGAAACGCAGGACGGTGGCGGTCAAGACCCAATCTTGAAGATAAAAATCCACCGTAAGGGCTATTATTATTTAATTTTGTAAATGTCCATGGCCCGATCGCTAATAGCCCCGGCCCCAGAGCCCCCAATTTTACCGGAAGTGTTCAACATTTTGGTATCTGAATAAAGCTACTATTTTTCTCATTTACCCTGGTGAAATCTTAGAGCCAAGATATTTGGTTGGAAGTTAATGAGCGAAAATTTTAATTTTACACAGTACTCTTTGGGGGTTACAAAATCACGTTTTTGCTATCTCCGCATCAAAACGGATTGAAATATCGGCACGAAACTTTACATATGGGGTTTTGAGTTGAAGGTCAGTCTATCAATATGACAACTACCTTCAAATCCTTAAATCGGGGCCATCCCCCTTTGACGATGAACCCGGATGAATTGCGTGGTCAAATATGGGCTATGGAAACACCGGCAGGACGGACCACTGATCTCTATACATGATGAGTTACACAGCACACAAGTAAACGCACGACGTTTTCAATCAAATTAACCGGTTTTCTGGACGCCCTTGATAAAATTTTGGGAAGACTAGGAGATTGTTTTATTTAGTCAGCGTTTATGGTGGGCACACTCGGTTTTTTTTGGTGTTTGCAATCATGCATGAACTGCTCACTGGTACTTCAAAGCATAACAGTATTAAAATATAAATATATTTTAATCAACCTTTTTAAAAATTCAAAATAATATGTTTTTAAATTATGTAATTATTTAAATATCCCCACATATTCTAATGATTTGAAGAGTGTAATACAACCTTTAAATTGGTGTGTTAACTGGCATGCGAGTTCTATTGAACGCTCTGCAAGTGTACCGAAAAGAGATTATGAATGCTTTGGTGAGTTTTTGGGGAAACAAATTTTGTTTCTGAAATGTGGTTGTACCTTTTTTTCTGAATGGAGCACCATCAGAAAGCTTGGTGTTTGCATCTAAACTAATAATTTGCCAAAGCGATTCGATGGTTAAACACTAAAACAACAGGAGATAGATGGAAAGGATAAGTAGGCATCTTCTCCATCCTTAAAAGAGTCCAATTTTATTTAAAATTGCCATTTTTGATTCAGAGGAATGAAATACTGGATGCCATTTTTTCACGAATATATGATGAGACAAAGTTACTCTTTCAAAATCAATTTAAACAAACATCCAATTTGTACCAGATATTTCAATTACCATGCTGGAGGCTCGATCATAACGTTGTTGGGTCATGTAACACACATGGAATCATTAGAACAGAATCGGATGAATGACTTCGTTATCGAGCTACCTAGTGACTGACTGTATTATTGTTTTGAATGCGCGTTTTTTGCTGCTTTGCTTTGGTAAGTAATTGACAAAGAATAGGCGATGACCACGCAAATTGGGAGCGGTTATGGTGGTTCTGCTTGTTCTGGTATGATGTATTCGTCTATCACAGGTGCGATACGGTTAAAGGAGACGTTCAAAGAGCTTGCAGATATAGCTGAGGATTGATATTGGTCTTTAGCTCGTGGGATTAGATGGATCTTTCCCAGGATTTAGGAGTGCTAAAACATGTGCTTTCCTCCAGATCTTTGGGAACCTGTAGGAAATAAAGCAGCAATTGCAGAGCTCAAGAAGCCACTCCTTTGCTATTGGGCCGAAGTTTTTTTGCTTCCCAGGTGAAATGTTGTCAAGATACTGCTTTTCCCGGTTGATATTTTAGCAATACCGGTTTTCAGCTCTTCCATGTTGAAGGGGAAGTGAAAACAGGGTCAACAATATACATCTTACGGTCAAGTTTGATATTCTTGGGCTTCTTGCTTCACTTGTCATTTAAAAGCAGTTGGGGACAACTCGGTTGGGCGTAACATTTTGCTGCTGTGGGGGTTCTGTTGGATCTCCTCGAAGCTTTTGGATGGTAGACTATGCTTTTTTGCTCTTATGGGTCATATCAGTGGATGAAATTAAGTTATGCCAGGTTTTGATCTTTTCCTGTGAGATCCTCTCCGACACTTTCTCACCTTTAGCA
Organism: Ophioderma brevispina; assembly: GCA_023653785.1. Lineage (NCBI taxonomy): Eukaryota > Metazoa > Echinodermata > Ophiuroidea > Amphilepidida > Ophiodermatidae > Ophioderma > Ophioderma brevispina. Next base: position 144,517 of record JAMKCH010034831.1, read on the forward strand.
GTGTTTTAGCTGAGAACGGTTCAGCTTCAAACATGGTAGTATACTCTTGTTATTCTTTAGCACATTCTTTGGAAAGGCCTGGTATATATTCCGTTCTATAGCCTCTGGGTATAAATCTCCTGTCATATAGCTATGGGGTTTTGGAGCAATCCTCTTCACGTTCTGACCCAGGTCATCAGTATATCATTGCCTTTCTGCTTTCCTATAGTTAAAGTGCCGCTTAAAAACACTTTGTTTGGTCGTACTGCAGCGTTGAGTTGATCGATGTTGAGTTAGTTGAACAGGATCCAGAACAATCTTGCTACACAGGTTGGAGATTGTATATCCTGTTATTGGTGATTTAATTTAATAAGTAATCATTATGTCTGTTTTATTTTTCGATTATACTCATAATTTCTGTCCAAATAACCATATATCTTATTTCACCCCCTTTTAAAGTTAGTCTTATGCTTTGTGAACAGTGAAACATGTCTAACGAAACATTGTATAATCTGAAAAAATAATGGCTTCAACATTTTTATCTTTTCTGATCATGTTTGTATTACTACCTATATACATCACACTTCATGGCCGCCATATTGGATTTTTCAGCCGAATTTCCGTCAATTCTTTAGTATTGCTGCATTTTTAAACAAACCAAGGAACAATTTGTTTCTTCAATTTTTGAAGTTTCTGAGCAAATTTATACAATTATCTTTCATATGAGACATATTAATTGCATGGCTTCGATTTAATTATCTTTCTCTGTCGATACTGATAAAAATGGTTGAACTGTGTATTTACACACCAGCTGTGAACAAGAAATGAAGCGATTAAACAGACAAAGGTTATGCAAACGAATTGGATAAGGTGTTATCAAAACAAATCCATTTTCATTAGCTGAGGCAATTCAATATTAAATCTTGCCGACTGTTTGTAAGACGCGATGTAATAAATTTGCAAAAGACCTTCTAATTGAAAAAAGAGATTACTTTGCAAATGGCGACCTGCCTTTCATTTAAGATAAGATGCGCATTATTTAAAGATAAAGAAATCGATGGAATTCTGTAATAACCAAAAACAAAATCATATACAACTACGATCTATAATCCAAATTATTAAAGGCAAGCGCTTTAAATTATGATTATTACAATTTACAAAATTTGATGTGCAACATAATGTACAATGCAATGTTGATGCTGTTTAAGGTAGTGTCGCTCACGTTCATTTTCGTTTGCCAGGTTAATCACTTGATTTCTTGTTATAAAGGGACCTGTAAGTCTGGTCTCCTAAACGTTAACTGTACTTATAATGCGACGCAGTGGATACCCATCTTTCATGCCATTGAGACATGGTACAATTGATTCTTTTAAGGTAAACCATCCAAATTCCCAAGTTGGCATAAGCTAAATATTACACGAGCATTTGCAAGGGAACATTTTTAAATGTAGCCCTCTAAGGTTATGAAGTAAGAGTAGCATTACTTCAT
>JAMKCH010034832.1:0-14442 GCA_023653785.1 Ophioderma brevispina
TCTACAACCAATCCCGCATTTTCTGGTGCCAAATGGATTTCGTGCGTTTTGTAAATTCATACTTTACGCTCATTTTCAGCCAAAACAAGCCCCACCTGGGTATATGTATGATCCTGGAGTGACAACCATGCCTCCCTCATCGGGAGAGTAGTTTCAAATATGCCTCGTATAATACGTTTTGTGTAGGTTTTGATTCATCCATTATAAATCAGTTTTAGTAGAAAATTAAATCAAATCATCTGGACTATTTTTTTTACGATGAGTGGCAACGTTTCATGTCTTATTCTACTGAAAAGCCACCAAACCCATCAGTAGGCTTGACAATGCGTCTTTGAAAGACTTGAAAACGTTGCCACTCTCTAAAATAGTATTACAGTTCCAGATGATTTCATTTACTTTTCTAACATGCCTAGTATAACGTCAGAATGGTACAGATACTCCTTTTGATACCAATATATAGCTCTGGTCCTGTTGTTGCATTTTTACCAAAATACGGGGTCATAATTTCACATGACAGCAAAACTGCTATTTCCATAGACATCCAAGTTATAGGAATAGGCCAAAATGTTCACCCGAATTTAGAATTTCATGTGGAGTTTAGCTCTAAATTATTACAGTGACTAGTTTTCTATGAAACATGTGTAGTTTACTTGTAAGGTATCACAAACTTTTGACTAATTTCTGCATTATCCTTTCAGTAGGTGCCAACACATATTTTGTAAGACTGCTCCACTTACCCCATGGGTGGTCATGGGGTTGAGCCACAGGGTAAGATGATCCACCCCTCTAGAAAGAAACAAAGAACTATTTCACGTTAACACTACTATTTATTAGTACATGCATAACACAGTTTTCCAAGTGTAAGATGGAATCACTTGCACATACAATTAGAATGTTGCACTAAAAGTTCATTTTTGGACCTTTTTCTAACTTCTGTAAAATGATTTTGTCAAAATTTTTCCCCCTACACGGATGAAAGCTATAATGTCACTCTTTTGTATTGAGGGTGTGATATGTGAACATAAATTTTTTTTTTTTAGAAACTGAATTGTACTGTAACAAGTTTTAGTTTAAAAGAATCTTGATTTTTGACTAAAATGGGTCCCTATCTGTAAGTTGAGCACCTGGCATGGGTAGTTGAGCATAGGAAAATGTGCACAATTTTCTCCCCAAAAATATTTTCAAGTAAAATCACTCACAATTATTTTTTTTAAACTTTTTGGACTGACTGTTCACTATATTAACAACATTTTTTGGCAAAATCCCTTGAATGAGGGAGAAAATTAGAAAAGTCAAAATTGGCTTTACTGAATGCTTGACCATATATTGTGCGAGTTTCTATATTTCTTTGGATGGCTCAACTTACCACCAGTTACTGCTCAACTTCCCCCCCACCCCTGGGGTAGGTTGAGCCTAGTTTACCAAGTATTTTGGCACCTCACTGAAGAGGATAATCAAGAATATTAGTCAAAAGTTGTGATACCTTAAATCAAGTAATATAATAATTAGATTTAATATAGCGGCTCTACAAAGAACACAGCGCATTACAGAAACAATGCAACTTTGAGGCAGCGCCTATACAAGCGCCAACGCAACATTTACCTGGAGCATTATAGAGCCATAAGAGGTTTTTCGAGCAAGAAAATTGTAAAATGTGTTCATTTTTTCATCCTATATTTTTTTGGGAAAAATTTTCAAAACAATCACATTTCTAATTCAAAAAACTATTTTGAAAACTGGAGCAAAATTTAAAAAATAGTATAAAATTAAACACAGTTGATCAAACATTTTTCAAACAGGTTATCCCCTTTGGTTATTAAAAAGAAACGCAATAATATAAAAAATGTATTGAATTGTACGATCGTACAAAAACACAAATAAAGAAAATTTAATTATATAATTATAGAAACCGAAGTATTTTACCAAGACGCAGTCGAACACGGCCGTGCTCCCTGAAACACGGCAAAGATACAATTCCTTGGTGTGCAAGAGCGGGAAAAACAACCTATGCAAGAGCTTCAGAGGGGATATATTTGACCCGGAAGAACAACCAATCGCACGGGATCTTTACCAAAATGTGCAAAGTTTAACGACGTTGATGCCGTCACGTGGAAGAAAAAGTACTTGTGACGAATTTCCGATTCATGGATGCCAACAATATCGTTGCTGGCATGGAAGAATTTTATCTCGAAAAAGAAACGATGAAAACACTTACTGCGCGCTCCGTTGCAATGTTAATCTTTCTCGCCTTCGCCCGTGTGTCCTTCATTATCGGTTTATCCTTGTTTGTTTGCATACATGCATGTTTGCATTTTCGCTAATCTCGCATCTCCCCCCCCGCTATACTTGGCTTGTCACAACAATATTGGAGGGTTTGAGTGGGTATGGCCCTTTCCCCATTGGATTTTTAATTACTAGGCAAAGGGGATACATTCTGGTTGCAAAATGAAGAGCCAAGTAATGAAACGCCCCTGTTGTCTGCAGCTTTATTGCAATCATGCAATGTTAAGCTTGGGGCTCGTATTTGGATTGTAAGGTGTGGATTTCTAAGTACGGTGATAATCGCCTATTATGCATTTGGGTCCCATATAACCCTCGCAGCTTCAAGAATATACTGTATTTGAATGATCAAAGTGATACGAGCATGGCAATCATGGCGGTATCCCTTCCGAGTTCATTACTTGGGGTTGCTCTTTATGCGATTTGCAACAGCGACTTACAAAAATATCTGCTACTCGTGCTTGTATCACATAACGTTTCCCTCCATTATATTTTTTCCAGTATTCGACCGTTGATTCTTCTTTCTTGTGTATATTGTTTGGAGTAGGCTATTTTCCTGGATTCTCGTGGTAGAGATATTTGGTGCTAAAGTAAAACCAGTACAATATTTCTTTATTAGCAGTTTTTCGCGGCTGGATTTTGCTTAGTAGTTGTAACGTTCAGCTATTTTTAGATATATATCGATTGATGGAACACTTGGGTATACTAATTCGCGTGGGATTGGTATTTCAAGTAATTATAACTATCTAATTAAGATTTGGCAAACATACAGCACCACTTCATGCGATCTCTGACAAAAGGTCAGGCGGCATTGGATGTTCCAAAGAAATTGAGTTAGTGAATTTTGCAGGACAAGAGATTAACTCAACACACATCACGCATTTATGTCCCGCACATGCTGTTATTTGCTGGTTTTCAATCTTACCAGATTTAATGAACCTGCAAACTTCTACTAGAATATTAACGAATCCATTCTGGCTACAATACTTCTATCATGTCTATACACACACAAACGCAGCTACCTTCTGGTAGGAACACATTTTGACCAGGTTGGGCAAAAAGACTGTGGAAGAAACAACTTTTCTATCATCTCAAAAAAATAGGTTCTGTTTTCTGTAAGAACAGTGTTTTTATTGTAACGAATGGAGACTCCCTTTTTATGCGGGTCATAACTCGCGTGATAACGATTTAGATGATACAACTCGACTTAGGCGTGCCCAAGAAAATGCGGATAGTATTGACTTTATGAGTAAAGATTTCCATAAAATGGAAACGGTTCCAAATCTTCGTCTACGACTCGCCGTAGACATTGATCTACATCTTGTACCGAAAAGAACTTCGGTAATGACGATTCATGACTTACATAAGCTTTACAAGAATACAACATAAGAACTGCAGTCAGATGCTCATTTTTTCCGTTTGTTGTGGCGTGCAAGTCCAAAATAACAGTGAAAGATCCGTCTTTACAGCTGATAGTTTCATCATCCAGGGTGATCAGGCCTGGAATTCCGCTTGGGGACTTGTAGACCCCATAGTCATCTATGATGTGGCTAATGGTTAATGGTTTGTGGCTCTTCACAATTGCAGTTTGGTGAAAGTTCTACTCGATCTTGTGAAGGAAGTTCTTTGTAGGACCAACCCCAGTTTCTGAGTTGTTGAGTGACCATGCTTTCCATCGAGGTTCACAGTCTTGGGGCTTGCTAGAGTGGCGTCCACAAATGCCTTTAGGTTCAAAGAGAGATGACATTGCTCATAACCATCTGTCTTGATTCCAGGCTGATCGATAGGGACACGTGACCGCAGGCGTCACCCGCTTAGGTAGCAAGGATTCCGTGAAATTCTCTGATCCTCAAATAGTGTTGGTGGGGGATTAGGCTACCAGGGTTCATCACATTTCTTGGCGAGCTTGATCGTCTGAAGGTTCCTCCTAAGGTTTGCAGGAGCTTTATGCCCGACAGAATTGAAAAGTATTCTACAGTCGTCGCCCGAATAATGAGCAGTCGATTGTGTCTTGCGACATTTGTCGTTTTGGACCCCCAGTGTTAATTGTAGACTCATGTATTTCCTTTCACAACACCTCCAGGTAACTATCTCACTTAGTTTGTGTATTGGTCATTTCTTCTTCTCAGGAATACTTCATCAAATTCTTCTTAAAGAATTTCTGAAAACCGACGACGACTAGTTCGTTCGTAGTGTGTTGGCGTTGCTGAAAGCAAAGATTTTGTTGTGCCCTATTTCGGGAAGTGATACTGTCTTCTGGTCCCATCGATGTTGTCCTGTAATGTGGTCCATTGCAAGATTGTAGGTTTGACTTGAATCACATTATTCTACATAGATTTTGAACAATTCTACCACAAAGTCATTTTGACACGTTTGATTGTCTCGTTGCGCCTCACACTGGACATATGGTTAACACTAAATATTGCTAACACTGGGGATTTGGATTATTTTCGTAGGCAACAATTTTGGTTTAAACTGCACACTTTAAACTACTACTAATAATAATGTAGTGTTTTAGTAATTAGCCACTATGGTTGATTGCACGATAAGGCAGAATGTAGATGATGATAACGTTCAGATCGTTTATCTCACCTGCAAAATGTTTTGACCGATAGTCTTTCCCCGTTTCATACTAAACGCTAAAAAATATGGCTTGTTGATGGGTCGATGAACACACACACACACACCAACACACACACAACAATTACCCGTCATTAACAAGGGCATCTCGATCGAATGAAATTTTGGAATTAGACGTATTTGTAATGCCCTTCATACGAAATATAGAAAATATATAATTATTGGTAATCGGGTGGGCTCCATTAAATAGGTTTAATCTCTTAACCTAATGTTTGAATTGTTTCAAAATCGAAAGGCTAGGTTTATCAAGTTGTTAAGTTTGTAAATACATGTTTTAATCAAAAACAGGGTGTTTTCGACAGATAAAGCGCCTTACCAAAACCTACACAGTATCACGTGTTGAGCAACCTATCATCAGATCTTACAAGATAGGCAACTGTGGTGAAACTTATCCATTACATTACCTTTCATATAGGGATGAGTATTTCACACGGCACAAATTGACCTCTAGATGACCTTGACATAAAATCTTTGACCACACATTACGATCCACTTTTAATGATGAATTCTAACGCATTCTGCGAATACCTAATATATTTTCAAGCGGAGAAAACACGTTCTTTGAATAAAAATAATGACCTGTTGGCCCGCCCAAAATCCTAAATACCCCCCGTTTGACCTACTTCCTCAGGACCAATCCTCTCAAAGTCAGGAATCGTCAATGCCTGCTTAATGCTAGCAAAACACTAAACATGTGTCTAAATGTGAGCTCCGCTTAGTATCTTTTAATATCTTGGACAGAGGAAAACTGTTTGAAGGCGGAGCCATGTGACGTATCATTTATTGCAGCCCAAGAGACGAAGATGGGTTAAGGAAAATACAGCCGGGTGCCTTGCAGTCGTCCTTAGAATCTGATGATTAAGCTGAACAATTACGACAGTCTGACTAGCCTAAGATGATAGTAAACGCACAGATTATAAAGGAACGCGCGTGCTCTTAGTATGTGCTAGTAAATACTACCATCAGGTAGACTACGTTACGAAAGGGAACTGGCATATCGGTATGATGAAAACTTGTCGCAATTGCCTTGCCAAAGGGTTCTGTTATGGTGCACATGTCCGACATCGAACCGTTTACAATTCCAGAAAGAACGAATTTCAAGAAGCCGAAACATATGATACGTTACTTCAATTATGCAGGTGTAAATTCGAAATGACCCTAGCTTGTTTTACGTTGGCCCTTTAATATTCAAACTTGCTTTCTAAGCCTAACCTCCAATGATTAATTTTGTAGTACTTTCTAAACAAAGCGACCAGAATGTAGGTTTCGAGAGTACTTAAAATTGCTAATTATGTTAAGCCCTTACATGGCCTTCCATAAGCTCGTCCATACGTGTAGTTATTACAGGTATTAACTATGTCCGATGGAATTTTAAAAAAATATCGCTAATACCCCACTCACGCCTAGTGTACACTAGTGTAATCGTATCCACATGCGGTCGGACATAAGTCACTTATTACCGAGACCTAAATTCGTCGCGTTTTCAGGTCGGGATATTAAATTTGCATTGTAAAATGCACATCGGTTTTTTTTTTACTCTGATGGACCTAAACTAGGCTAAATCCGACGAGTGTAATGCCGAAGAAGGCAGGTAAGTACGGTCATAAAGTTATGACCGGGGTAAAGAACAATGAGTGTCCTACCTATAAAATTATCCGGTAGGACAGCAGGTTTCAGAGACGTCTCTGAAAACTGCTGTCTGTTCTACGGACACCCAATCTTCTAAACCTCACTGTCACTCGTCTCGTAATGTGCCGCTCGTACGGACACTCGTCTTTATAACCCGTTGTCCGTGAGACCACGGGTCTTGTAATCTACTGTCTGTATGACACTCACTCACTGGAACCTGATTGTCATGGACACTCATTCTCTGCTATTAGCTGTCCTATACAGACTATGCTGAACGAAGATATGATGAAATTATACTGTATCTGAAAACAAATTAAGGTTTATATGACTAGGACACTCTATTTTGGGGGCACACTCAGATTCATTACAGCTACCATGGCACTTGAGCGTCCCAGGTCCTAGTACTCGGTATTACTGTGACATGAGTCCTATGCCCTTAATATATTTATAAATGATAATATAGAAACACAAACCAGATGAAGGCATTTGTGAATTAAATGCAGGATGTTGCGGGCAGTCTGTCTGGCACATTGGTAATAAGCTTCTTCTACAGTGTAGATAGTTGTGTATGTGATATTGTGGGGATGATTAAGCACGGGTGAAATCCCAATCATGGCGATACGTTCTCTTGTGCGTTACGAATGTAGGTAATAATTTCATTTTTTTTTTGCCTGTGACAATGTTTATTGATTTGATTATTAATTTATAATGATTTCGAATTATATAATTATTACTTTTATCATTAAGTGTCATCATGAAATTTAACCTGGCTATCAAAATAAGCTTTCTGTGGCCATTGGACAAAGGAGTTCTTATGATATTTGCGAATACTGGATTCAAAAAAAACATTGTTTTCGAAGCTCATTTGAGGTTTCTTACATTCGAAATTAAAATGGCCATCATACAAAAATATGAACGACCTGGATTTCTCATTCAAATATTCCATTCTTTTTTTAAATGGTTCCATTTTTATTCCCCTGGCATGAAAGCAGAGTGGGTGGTTTTCCGGATTGCGCGCAGGTCGCCAGTTGTTTTTAAGTATCCTTCGAAAAGTTTCAGTCCGACTTAAACAATTATCATGTTTTGAGGAGTACACGTGTGTGGTGAAAAATATCGGATCCAAAACATGATAAATGATACAATTGGAGGATTTGCGCCCAATATTGAATTGGTCTTGCTAGGAATTTTCAAATATTTTTGCAAACTCTAGTCGACCTTAATTGGGCTGATCGATCCAATTTTATATCCTATTGGGGTTGAGGTGCATTAGGAATTCCTTCATATGAGGATGACGTAACGGTCCATTAGGATCAAGGTTCAAAAAAAGGTCATGGACGGTATTGTCGCATGTATATCTCTTATGGTGTGTTGTGTGTGTGTGTTCCAGTTTCGTTAGGTTTTCGTCTTTAACGTCTCTTCGAAAGTGTAAGTCTGCTATACACCAGAAGTGGGGTTAAGGTGCAAAAGGGTTTCTTCAATCTCAGAGATATCAAAGGTCATGTGAACAATTGTCAAGGTTCAACTGAGGTCACATTCCAGATTGCCATCTTGGCCAGGGATGACGGACGAAAGTTACTTGCAATATTTTTCAAACATGGGAGTGCAAACACTCACAATGGAGTAAAACTCCGATTGAGCTTGGTAAAGTTTTTTTTTATTTAATTCAAGTATCATGACACTTATTATAAAAAACTGTTTGCCCAGACAAATATGCACATTTTAATATTGGTAAAGCAGACAGTGTTATTTTTTAATTTTATAGGTAAAAACTCGGAGGATTTTTTTTTTTCAACATGTTTGCCGACTTTTGGCACGAATTACAATACAAATATGCACTTTAAATGTTTGTTTATGGTCGCCATATGTTTTTATTTTGGAAGTTCTCAAAAAATTAATAATGGTGCAGGCTGCATCTGCAGTTTGGTTAAGGTTTTTAATTTTCTAAGTGATTATTGAATCCTTAGAAAGAGATTTTCAACTTGGTTTGAAATTCCCAATTTCATTTTTTATGGCTTGGGTCCTTTGGATTTCAAAATGGCGTTAAAATCCTCAAAACAAACTATAAAATGGAATATTTCCATAATAGCTTGCACATTGCAAGTAAATATTTAAAATATTGCAAGATAAACACAGTCTCATAAGGCTGTCTCCCCGCCTTTTGAAACAAACAAATATGACAGCGGCTCTCTTCAAACAATGATATGCGGGCACAAAAATGTCCTTTCACTTATGCGTCTGTAAAATGGCATCGTTGTTCCTGAATTTTTCATTCTTATTATGGAATAAACATTTTGTTGTTATTCCAAAGTCCGCTTTTCTTGGAAGAGGGCATCTTTTCCAAAATACCTGTCCAAACTGTCAAAACACACTACTACTAAAATTAGATCTGTCTGTCTGCGAGTCTGTTGTACGGCTATCGTTTCGTTACTTTGACATATTGGGCTGATATTTGACCTGAAGTTAAGGAGGACGATCTGACCTTTCTTGGCAAAGTTTTAACAAGTGACCGCAACAGTCAAAGGTCCACTTAAACGCATTCGTAAATGCACATTGACCCACCACATTGATCCAACAGGACAGCTGACCTGAGAAAAGAACAAATCTGAGGTCAAGGTCATATACATGGGTCAAGGTCACAAACGGGGAGAAATGCATAGTTTCATATAATATTTGAACAAAGTACCCACATTCTTCGTTATAGACTACCATGTCAACCCAATTTCACAAAGTAGCTCCAAGAAGTCGTATTTTTGTCCGCCGCGCACTACGGTTTAGTGCAAGGCCGTCGGACACCAAGGTTTAAATCTGAGAGTCCGGCGGATTAATTAAGTTTTTCGTATCATTGTCCTTGGACCTCCTGGTTTTAAATAAGAACGTCCCATAGGACTGTGGTGTTATAAATTTGTGTTTTGTCCGCCGGACCTTTAAGTTAAATCTGAGAGTCCTACGGATGCCGATTAATACTTTCATTGTCCTTGGACTCCTGTTTTTAATAGGAGCGTCCGGCGTAGAACTTGTGTGGATAAGTTTGTTTTTGTCCTCGGACACTTAGTTTACTTCTGAGAGTCCCCACGGACACTAAGTTCAACCTTTCATTGTCTAGGACTCCTGGGTTTAAATGGGAAACTTCCCATATGACTGTGGGTCAATCAGTTGTTTTTTGTCCTCGGACACTTTGAGGTTTAAGTCTGAGAGTCCGCACGGATACTAATTCACCGTTTCAATGTCATGGACTCGTGTTTTAAAATGGAGCGCCCATAGGACGGTGTCTTGTAACGTTTTTGCGGTCGTACAATTAGGTTAAGTGTAACCAAGGTGTAAAACTGTTTTTTGTCTCATACTCTCTCAGATTTGAAATCCATAATGGGGGAAGGTCGTTTATTGGGTCGCCTGCCGTAAGGCAGGAAGACACATAGATCACTTTGTCCACTGTTTGTTGTCCTCTCTTGATGTTGACTGTTGTTGATATTGTCTGTTGAATGATCTGTCCTGTTGGTGATGTGTCTGTTGGTGATGTTGTCTATGTCAAAAATGGTTGCCTGTAATATTCGCATACTTCGACGGATTTTTGAGTCATTGAGTCATAGGTGCAACATGGATCCCTCATTTGTATTGTGGTCAAAATTCACATCCAAGGTAAAGATCATGGTGCGGTTCAAGTTGTAAGACGTTGAATTGTAAATTGACCCTAATTGAAAGTTGAAATTCAATTTGGTTTATGGTTTATTACCCGGAAACCATATTTGTTTATGAGGTCAAAGGCCACACGTCAAACTGAAGGTCATATGAGGCTTATCCTTTACCACCGCGACGCAGACGATACTAGCGGGCCGAAGACCGCGATGTTTTTTTTTTTTTTGCTTTGGTATTGTTTCCATCATCGTAAGCTTGATTTTTTTTTTAATATGTAATTCTAAATAACTTATTTACTTGTATTAGATTTAATTGTCTATTTTGTAATCAATCAGTCCATATATCCTCTGGCCGAGATAATCGAATCACCCCTCTCATAAGCCTTTCTTGGAGGGTAGACTAATTTGTCTGTGTCAGCAGATTCTCGCCTACCCCTTGAATGACTATTGTCCGTTGTGCACTAAATTGTGCACAATTTTTACTTATTTTAGTATTTGTCTTTGTTGTATACCTCATTTTGCATTTGCAACCACGTGTGTTTTTCGTTTGTACCTTACAAATTTATACATGTATATATTTTTGTATTTGTCGTTTGATTATGATATAATTGCTCCTATTTTTTATATGTAAATCGCCAGAGTCTATGTATTATTTATAGTATAGTATTATTATGGATTGATTGATTGATTGAGATTGATCCGTCGGACTCCCTATTTATCCAGTGTGCCGACGGACTCATAGTTTTAAAATCTTGTGTCCAGCGGACTCTCACACTTAAACCTTAGTGTCCCGACGACAAACATTTTTACAAGTCCTATGGGACGCTCTCCAATTTGAAAATCAGAACACATTCCAAATCAGTTTCTTAACACCGGCATAGCGTGCAAACTTGCAAACTCACCTGCATAGCGTTGCAAACGCGAACGTCGTTTGTCAACTCTACGTTTTATGTCCGCTCTAGCGTTCCATAATGAGAGTAGATGTTTAAGAGTTGACTTTCAACCCAATGGTTTTCAGGTTTTGTACATAATTGACAGAAAGTCTGTTGAACTGTCCTGTGATTCAATATACACCTAGCTGTCTAACTTGGCTTACAAAACACACTATGCAGGTTTTTGATGCACTAAACTGTACCTGTGCGCCTTCTGGATTAAAACTTTGTTGTGGTCTAGCTATAACACATTTTCATACAAGGAGGATCTAATTCAATACATTGAATTAACACACAATCTGAATTCTCGTCCACTGATCATAAAACTTTTTGGATATCGATTATCATCCCTGCGATGCATAGCGGTAGGTGTACGATAATATTAATAATCACCTTTGTTCAAGGTTCATGAGAGTTTCAATGTAATCAAGGAAAGAGTGTGTGGTTTTTTGGCACCTAGATAAAAATCCATCAAACGTAATGACTCATTAAAGGGACATAATGGCATGAAAAAAAATGACATAATGAAAAGGACCTTACGGAAATCACTCCACAAGTTTGACAACAATTTTGATGTTGGTGGGGGGGAGGGGCATTTGTGACTGTTTCTGGAACAGAAAAGCCAAGGTGTTCAATCCCTGACAGAATTTACAGTGTATCTAGCGTGTTTTTGCGACACAATTCAAGAGCATTCAGACCGGATTTCAGCATTGTATTTTTTGCTTGTAGTAGATATTGATCTGGCAGTGAAAGATGTAATTATCCGATTAGCAACATATCAATTCGCATGGCCGGAGCTGATGACAGCATGCTTTTCAATTTGGTAAATTCTGGCAGTAGGTCAGCATCCTTGTTCCCGAATTGCCCACCAACTGCCACCTCCCTGAACTTGCTGTTTTTACGGTTTTTTACAGAAATGTCAACATCCAAATTGTTTTTCACACTCGTGGAAGTGATTTTCAGTAGGGTCCTTTCATATGTCTTTTTTTTTCCAGCCATTATGTCCCTTTAATCGCGTCATGGGATTTTTTGAGTTACAGAATTGCTAAACCATTTAACATACTTTAAAAACACCATTAAGTGTTCCTGAAGAAATACTTTCAATTAAGGTGATCTTGGCCCGGGGTGTGTGACCTAGCGTGTTTGTGCTCAAATGTTGAAAATAAATTAAACCTGCACTCAAGGGAGAAGTATGACTACATGAAGGAGATCCAAGGCTTTCTATGAGTATTAATTCCACCCTTGTGCATGATATTCCTTAGGAGGGGAAGTACCAAACATAATGGCGTAACACAATACAAAATTAAAACAAAAACAGACTTTGGTTTGACTCACATTTCGTACAGGTCCACGGGCATTACTATTCAAAGTTCGCCTGATTGAGCAGGGGTTTCAAAAGCATGACTCATATAGGTGCGCACGCATACTGCCTACAGTCCATTGTTTCTTGCCCGCCATGAATGTCAACAAAAAAAAAAAAAAGCCTCAAATTTTTGCGTTAAAGTGAAAGCTTTAAAAATATGTTGCCCCGGCCACCCACCTTTACTAATAGATTTTGGGCAAACCGGGACTGGCGTCTTTTCCCATTACTGTTTAATATACAGGGTTTCTTTCCCCCAGGCTTTACCACACACTTGATTGTATACTGTTTGTCAGGCTGAAAAATTAAATTCACGGAATATATTCCAAATTTCCCTCTAAGATTTGCAAATGTCCCTCCAAGATTTCAAATTTTTCCATTCAATTTCTTTTATTTCTTTATATGTAAAAATTCCCTCCAATACAAAGTTCCCGGGAATGTCATTCCCCATTCCACACTTTTTCCAGCCGACGCATTTTACTTTGCATGCACAGTCAGACACTTTGATGAATAGCAAGAAATTTAAGGGAACCTGTCCTTTTCAGCTCATCTACCTTCTTGGCAAGTTCACCACTTTTTCATAGTTTGTGTTGTAGTGTAAAGAACCTTACCATTGAAAGGAACTTTCAACTTTGTGACCATTTGCAGTTAAAGGACTAAGGGCTTTCTTGAACCTTGTACTAACCCAATCAGAAGTTACTTCATTTCATTAAAATAATGTGAAAAATATTTAACAAAATCAAAAGTCATATTTATCCAGGTTATTTGTTGTGGTTTCATAATACTATGGGGGCCTAACACCTACAACCTAACAAATGGATTCCTGCTCATGTGGACAGTGGGTTAAACTAATTTGCCTTCAAGTGCAATTGAATGTACAAATTCAAACGTAGCAATTTTCAGTGGAAGTGCAAACTGATTTTGATACTATGAAAAAATGTTTTGAGCTTTTAGCAACACATTTAAAAAATGTTTATCAACATAAACAGGAAGGCTTCTTGCTTATTTTCCTTGAAATCCAGAGATGCCCTTACACATAATCCATTTTTACTGTGCAAATTGGGTAACTTCATCATAAAACAAAAAAATTTTCATTAGTGACAGCACAATCCCATACTCATGAGCCCTGTGTAGCTACATTGATGCAGTTTTGTTGTGTTATTTGGCTAATTAACAAAATGATTAAGTGACTGATAAAATGCATAATTTGAACTCCATGCTCTCGTTCTAATAAGAGCATCTCATTTGATACTTATTCAAAACTTGTTTGCTTCCCTAAAAGAAGGGATTCTAGAATATCATTGAAAATATCAAATGACGCAAGCCTTGTGCGATATTTAGATGTCGTCCTGGAACCTTGCCTTGCTGTGGCTGGTTGACTGGAACCTTACTTGCTTACGTGCTCATTTCTGGACAAATGGAGTCCTTCACTTGCGGGATCTGAGCAACGGGAACCTGGCTTTTGAGGTCCGGACATCCTGAGTCTTAAAAACTTGCTAGAATGTTGACGTATGGATCCTTGCTCCAGGGGTCTTAGTGGGTGTATTCGGCAATGGATCTTGGTGACGGAATCTTGCTTATTGGATCTGTACCAATAGACCTTGCCTTGTTTTTGGTCTGATGACCGGAATGATGGTGTAGGGTCTGGACGACAGGAACCTGCCTTGTGTGGATCTGTATGATTTTTTAATGTCCTTGCGTGCGGAATATGGATACTAAAATCAAGTGACAGTGGTGGTTACCAGAGCCTTGTTGCAGATATTTTGATGACTGAAACCTTGCTTACCTGCAAGTCTGTTTGACTGGAGCTTTACTTGGTCCACAGTTCTGTGACAAATGACGCCTTACTTTTCAGGGAATCTGAGCAACTGGTAACCTGGCTTTTAGTGGTCCGGACATCCTGATTCTAACTTGCTGAATTTTTGACATCTGGATCCTTGCTCTCAGGGGTCTAGGTGGGTGTATTCCT